>JAVSBS010012090.1:4176-34776 GCA_033124195.1 Coracias cyanogaster | reverse complement strand
GAAGAGACCAACACCAGCCTCGCTACAACCTCCTTTTAGGTAGTTGTAGAGAGCAATGAGGTCTCCTCTCAGCCTCCTCTTCTCCAGATTAAACAATCCCAGCTGCCTCAGGCGCTCCTCATACGACATATACTCCAAACCCCTCACCAGCTTCATTGCCCTTCTCTGCACCCGTTCCAGCACCTCAATGTCCTTCTTGTATTGTGGTGACCAAAACTGGACACAGTACTCAAGGTGTGGACTCACAAGTCCTGAGTACAGGGGCACAATCACCTCCCTACTCCTGCTGGTCACACCATTTCTGACACAGGCCAGGATGTTGTTGGCCTTCTTGGCCACCTGGGCACACTGCTGGCTCATGCTCAGATGTCTGTCGACCAGCACCCCCAGGTCCTTTTCCACCAGGCAGCTT
The DNA here is from genome assembly GCA_033124195.1 of Coracias cyanogaster. NCBI lineage: Eukaryota > Metazoa > Chordata > Aves > Coraciiformes > Coraciidae > Coracias > Coracias cyanogaster. Next base: position 34,364 of record JAVSBS010012090.1, on the reverse strand, counting down.
CCCAGCCACACTTCTCCACGCTTGTAACATTGCCAGGGGTTGTTATGACCAAAGTGCAGGACCTGGTACTTCGCTTTGTTAAACCTCATACAATTGCCCTCAGCCTGTTGATCTAGCCTGTCCAGATCACTTTGCAGAGCCTTCCTACCCTCAACCAGCTCGAGACTACCACTTAATTTCGTGTCATCTGCAAATTTACTCAGGAAGCACACAATCCCCTCATCCAGGTCATCGATAAAGATATTGAACAGACTGACCCCAGAACTGAGCCCTGGGGGACCCTTCTTGTGACTGGCTGCCAACTGGATTTAACTCCATTTACCACAACCCTCTGGGCTTGGCCATCCAAGCCAGTTTTTAACCCAGTGAAGAGTCCACCGGTCTACACTGTGAGCCACTAGCTTGTTCAACAGGATGCATTTTGGTTTAAGATCTAAAACCAGAGAGAGATCATCCACAGATGTACAGGCAGGTGTTCTGGAGAGCTTGAGTCATGATTTACAACCATCATTGAAATGGCTTATGGGCAAGGGCATTTTCCATTACTTCAGTGAAAACTGACTGCGAAAATAACATAACTCAAGAGATGTGGCAGTCCACAGACATGTGGAGCTATCAGCAACAGATGGAACACATTTGAAATAAATGAAGCAACTAATTGTAGGGCAGAAAACACAGTGTGGAGGGCAATATAGTGTGGTTACAATGAGGTTTGTATGGAGTAGAAGAAAAGCAGTCAGAACATAAATTCTATGATCTTTAATAACTATCGACTGTCTATTTTGTCAAAGGGATATATTTCCCTAGTTTATACGAAGTTTAAATGTGAGTCTTTCTTACAAGTGTTGAGGCCATGGAGACAGACATATTTATGGATAAACTTCTAAAACAAAAAGGCTATCAAAAACTGGAACAGGATGCCCAGGGAAGTGGTTGAATCACCATTCCTGGATGCATCTAAAAACCATCTAGTTATGGTGCTCAAGAATATGGCATTGTAGTGGGCCTGGTACAGTTAGGTAATACTTGGACTTGAAGATCTCAAAGGTCTTTTCTAACCATAGCGATTCTGTGATTCTGTGATATATGGCTAGTAATAGGAATTGTGTAACAGTCCACAAAGTACTCTTCAGCATTTTAATGAAGCCATAGCCTAATGATTTTACTGAGGTTTCAAGGGACAGGTGAATAATCCAAACTGTGCAAATCTTAGCATTATGGAATTATTTTTTTTTATGAACTCATAACTTGTGGAACAATTTCTCTTTGCTATCATTCACACAGGCCTGAAATTGCAGTTCTTAGACAAGGAAGCATCTCAAATAGGAAGCTACAAGGAGTTTTTCCTGCCCAACCTCTGTCTCGCTACAGAAAGAGATTTTACGGAACATTAGGTTGTTGCATATCTTGTAGCCAGTGGCCTGGCTAAGGCACCCGTGTCTTAGCTCAGATGATTGGAATGCATGGACTTAGAAAGGATTGGAAGGTCCACTCTATCTGTCATTTTAACCAGAGTTTAAGGACTTCAGCTTTTGGCCCTAAATCTTCTTTTGTCACTGTCATTAAGTCCTTGAATTTTAAAATGTCTTTCCATTTTTGTGTATTCCTGAACAAAACCATGAACATGTACTTTTCCACATATTTTTCTTCATTGCTATTTATAACATAGCTGCACTGAGTGATCTCAGTCATGGAAAAGGCTGAAATGTTTTCTCTTCCACATTAAATGTATTTATGTCTCTGACAGTCTACCTTTATATTCTACAGGCAACTCTATCTTTTCTTTTGCTATTCCTAAATTCTGTCCTGCTTATAAATTATGACAACATTCAGTTAAGTTCTTTACACACCTGTGATGGAAATTCAATCCTGTATGTAGCTTACAGTGTTTACACAGAACATGAAATAACAGGTGAAGGAGCATTTATATTTGAAAGGTTTCTGCTTGGTCTAATAACCAGATAGTTTTGGGCTGTTATCCTGTGAACAATATGGCCGGCAAAGAATCCAGTGTTAGCCCCACCTGGGTTTTCTCCAGGTATGGTGATTCTGCATAACTATAGGGAAATCACAAAGCAAAACCATGATGCAACTAATTTTTTTCTTATTTTGTTGCCATGTAACTTGGGGTAAAAGATCAGTGCATTTTTTACACGTTTATTTTCTATTTGTTGGCCTTATGCTTAAGCAGCAGTGAGCTAACTGGGCTCACAATTGAAAAAGACAATGACAAGTGTGACAGGCACAGAAACACAAGGAAGGGAAAAGGGAAAAGCACTAAGATTACAGTGAAGCACCTGTGAGAGGAGAGGCAGTAGGAAGAATGGAGGAAACAGCTTGTTGGCATAAGGGAACTTACGTTGCAGCCAGCACTGTAATAATACATCACTGCTCTTAGTCCTTGCTGCTGAACCTGCTGAGATAATTTGCAGCTCCTGCTGTTTGAAAATGTATCATTATAAGCCTTAAAAAAAAAAAAAAAATAGAATTTTGACTGAACTAGCTATTTTGTCCAGAGACCTTTTATTCTTTGAGGAAAGCCTTGGAGCGTCACTGAGAGTCTCCCTGCTGTTAGCTCCCATATCTTCGGGCCACCCTGCTGGCTTCCTACACTGTTGTTCTTCCACATAGCTAGTTAATGGGATGGGATGGAGAGGCTAAAAACCCCCATCTGGGATGGATGCCCCCTCCATGTGCACTTATCCTGGCCCAAGGAGGTGTTCTTAGTTGTGGCAGTACCTGGTCCTCCCTCATCATGGCAGTAGGAAGTAACACCTCTGCTAGTGGTGTTTGTCCAGATTTTTAACAGGAATTGTAATAAGGTCTATATAGTTGAAAAAGTTGTATGCAGGGAGGATATTAAGCATACCATCATTCTGCCTTTTGGTCAAAAACAGATAAATTAGAAACTCTTCCAAAGTGGAAGATTAGTTATGGGACTGCTGAGCTATAGTCCACAAATTGCTTTGGCATAACATGATCATTGTCCTGGTTTGAGCTAAAACAGAACCAATTATCTTTTCAGTGATTTTAATTTTCATCTCAGTCTCTTCTAAGTGATAGCACATTCTGAAGTTAACAGCGTATTTTTGCAGAGAGTATCTACTTCTAGAAGTGATAACACTTGGTGTTTATAGTCGCTACTAGGGACTGATACACAGAAAGGACCTTGCTTATATCTACTCCTGTAGAAACCAAAGTCATTGCTAATTCTTGTGTACCATGATGGGTGCCATAAAATAAAAGGCCTCACCTGCTGGAAGGAAAGGACAGGAAAGGTGACCTTAAACTGAATAATGAGGTATTCCATTCCACATATACTTCATATTTAGTACAAAGCTGAAAGATCACAAGGGTCAAACTCTCTTCTTCACTTGTCAACATGTGAGGAGAACTCTGTCCTTTCTTCTGCTTTCAATCTCAATCTGTACATTCCTGAATCCAGCTCCTGAATCCAATTTCCATCTGCCACTGAGTCCAGTCTGGGACTTCCCCAGTGCCTGCTCTGTATCATCAGTGGTGATGGCAACATGATTGCAACTGGGGGATTGGGTTCAATGCTGGTTTTGTATATATTTGTATATATTTAATTATTTTCATTAAAGCTGTTTTAGTTTTCTTTCCCTATCTGTAAGTCTCTCTCCCTTATTCCCTCTCACTTCCCCTTTGGGAAGAGAGAGGAGTAAATACAGAGCATCTGCCACTCATTTAGTGGCCAGCCCACCTCTGTTATAATACATAATCATAGGTGAACAAAAGCCAAAAGCCAAGAACAACAAATCTTACCAGTATATATCTGGGATTTTTTTTTAACCTCTAGTTTCATATACATATAAAGAATATTAAAACAAATCTGTGTTTTGAAACTCCTCTGTTTCAAGCACACATTTGCAGAAGGTATTTTTCTGACCATTAAAACACTTAATTGTCCATATGAACCTTGGATTAAAATGTCAATACTGTAACATAAGGGTCTGGTCTTTTCATGTGGAAAGTTTGTTTGGCACTTCAGGAATGACACATGATAACCAGAGAATACTGAGGATGCAGTGAACATTTGGCTTTCCACCGTATACAAGAACATCCTCAACTACCTTATTATTTTTCAGGTGCTGAGTTTAACTTGATTGATAGATCTCTTTGGCAGAAGAAAATGTCAAAAGTTACACCCAAAGAACTGACCCTGCATCTTTTGAGAGGATATGCACAGCAAAACTTGCAAACATGGCCATTGACCCAGCTAGGGCAGGTACAGCTCCTAAAAGCACCTATTCTGTAGGGCATTTCTAATGCCAAGCAATATAAAGCTGTATCACCCTGTTATAACAGAACACAAGTCTCCAGCATCCACCTCACACTTTGGTAAATGATGTGTCAAGGTTAATAATATTTCAAAGACTAAACAGGACTAAGTCTGTTCCCTGATCTTAAATCCAATTTTTTTTTAGTGTATAACTATTTTAAGTGAGATCAGAAAAGAGGTCTTTCACCTCATTTACTTCATTTACTTACTACTCTAAGCTTGTTGTATGATTGCAGTCAGAATTAGGCCCTACATAAGCAACTATTCAGTCCATAACACTTGGAAATAAATTGTCAAAAGAACTTGCCATGATGCTGCAGCACTCTGTAATCAAATGCATCTCTTCCATAGCTGTGACAACTGTGGCCAATCGGCCTGCTGTCATTGTGTTTAAAATCCTATAAATACTTCTAGGAGTCTGAAAAGCAAAGAAAACATAATAATAATTAATATAATAACTAAAGCTCATGTAAATTTTTATTCACAGAGACAGATGAGGTTTTGAAAGACTAAAGTTTTGTATTGGGTTTTTGTGACAAGCTTTCGGTAGTAGGGAGGCTACAGGAGTGACCTCTGTGAGAAGCAGCTAGAGGCTACCTCTGTGTCTGATAGAGCCAGCTCCAGATTGTTCCAAGATGGACCTGCTGCTGGGCAAGGTTGAGCCCATCAGAGATGGTAGTAGTACGTCTATGATAACATATTTAAGAAGGGGGAAAAACAGTGTAACTGCAGTTGGAAAGAGGAGTGATAATATCTAAAAGAAACAATTCTACAGACACCCAGGTCAGTGAAGAAGGAGAGGGAGGAGGTGCTCCAGGTGCTAGAGCACAGGTTCCCCTGCAGCCCATGGTTTAGACCATGGTGAGGCAGGCTTTCCCTCTGTAGCCCATGGAGGCTAATGGTGTAGCCAATATCCACCTGCAGCCTGTGGAAGACCCCATGCTGGAGCAGGTGGATAGCCAAAGGAGGCCATGGCCCTGTGGGAAGCCTGTGCTGAAGTGGGTTCCTGGCAGGATTTGTAGATCCATGGAGAAAGAGGAGCCTACTGGAGCAGGTTTGCTGGCAGAACTTGCGACTATATGGAGGATGCAGACTGGAGTAGTCTATTCCTGAAGGATGGAACCCTGTGGAATGAATTCATGCTGGAGCAGTTATCGAAGAACTGCAGCTTGTGGGAAGGATTCACACTAGAGAAGTTGGTGGAGGACTGTCTCCTATGGGAGGGACCCCGCTTTGGAGCAGGAGAAGTGTAAGGACACCTCCCCCTGAGGAGGAAGTAGCAGCAGAAACAACATGTGATGATCTGACCTCAACTTCCATTCCCCTTTGCCCTATGTCACTCAAAAGGAGAGAGTAGAGAAATAGGGAGTGAAGTTGAGCCCAGGAAGAAGGGAAGCATAGGATGGAGGGGTCTTAAGATTTTTTTTTATTATTATTTCTCATTATCTTACTCTAATTTGGTTGCTAATAAGTTAAATTAATTTCCCTGAGTCTGTTTTGCATGTGATGGTAATCAATGAATGATCTCTCCTTGTCTTGACTCACAAGCCTTTCGTTATATTTTTCTCTCCCTTGTCCAGCTGAGGACAGGAGTGGTAGAGTGGTTTTAGTGGGCATCTGGGATCCAGCCAGGGTCAACCTACCACAGGTATGCATATTTTTCTACCTTAACATTTTACAGTTATGCATTTACATTTTTATAAATTCATAATATATGCATCTACAAGTTCTACTGTCAGATTTAAATTTGACCGCAATTATCAGATAACTTAGAAGCCATCAGGTAAGCAGTCTGTTCCCACCTTATATGTATCCCACCTAGCTCAGAGGTCTAGGTAGTTACTTATTTTCTCATAATCATAATATGAAAACAACCAGAAGAAACATGATCTTTTGGGAGTTGAGTCTTGGGTGAAAACTGGTCAGTAACAATAAACATGCTTTTCACCTGTAACAATAATACCTTTCCTCAGGACTGGGAGACAGTGACATGATGGTATTAGGAAAAATTGTTCCATGATGTTCATATTTTAAGTTACATATGGATTACCTGCACATTTCAGTTACCATTCCTGTCACTGGAGAATTTAGGATGAAAATACTGCTGGTTTAAAACCAGAAAGAACCAAAGAACATATTATAGCTAGAAGGACCAATTTTCACCTAATAAAATAAATGTGTAGCTACTCACTTTAGCAGTTTCACATTTTATTTGCGCTTAAGAGGATTTAAACTCCCTCTTTCTAGTGGGAGTAACCCATCTGGGAAACTTCTGATGTAGAAGGTTAGACAAATGAGGAAGTTTTAATCTTTTACGGCAGTCATATTAAGAAAAATACTTTCATTAGCTCTTCAGACAGATTTTATGTTTCAGGGCTGTTTTATTTTATATTTCAGTGTCTAAGAGTTCAGGGTTTCCCCTGAGAAAAACACTAGAAATGCAGATTAGGTGCCTTAGATGAAACAGTACAAAAGAGAACAGTTTGTATCAGTGGAGGGGATTATGAGTTCAGCCTCAGGTAAAATGCCTTCTGAAGTTATATTTCCCATGGAATTTCTTTCACTGTTCCAGGATAATATTGCACCATTTGCATTACAGTCTGTGCTGTATGTGGAAAGTATGAAATAGGAGTTCTTTCCACCTGCACCACAAACCAGGAATGTTAATGCTTGTGTTCCTTAGAGCATAAAATATTTTTTTTTAGTTTAATTATCTGGGACATGAAAATGCTATTAAGAAAGTTAGCCTTTAATGCAGTTGATCTCTCAAGTAATCCCTCTTGCAGAAATGTATTTGCAACCATTTTCCTTTTCTATTTATTTAGAAAACCAGACATTTTGAATAGCCACTGCATATCATTGAGTCCCTCTGCTGAGATAAATATGCAGATACAAAGTTAACAAAAATGGCTACGATAAAAAGTAAAATTGTTTAGGAATTTATTCAAAGAATTATAAATGTGTCTTGTTGAAACACAGAAATTTGGACTCTCTGCATAATAGCAACAGGCAGCATTGAAGGGTGAGAGGAAAATCACCGTAAAGGTGTTACTAAGTTTTAGTAAACAGGAAGACAGAATTCAAATCTTGATCAACATATCTAAATGAAAGTATTTATATGTCAGTGCTACCTAGTGTGGAGACAATAAGTCAGCCTTTTAGTGTCATCAAATACTAGCATGAACAAAGTTTTTGGTAGCATCCTCCAGCTGACCGGGAACAACTGAACTCGCTGAGCCTGAAGGTTAACTTTTATATGGTCGTTAATTTGTCATGATCTACAAAGTAGGTAAGGCATCTGGCCATGATTCTATTACTGGACTCTGACCAAAGGCCTCCTAGGGTAACCCAGATGTTTTTTGTCCTTAGTGTCAAACCAGGCTAGAGATGATGTTAACCAGCTCACCTATTACATGTCAGTGGCAGAAGAAAAGTTCATGGTAGCCAAGATTTAGACCTTTTTGTTTCCCCACAAAGCTTTTGAAACTCTGGAGGTGGAAAACCAACAAGGGATTGTGAATGAATTTGGTTGTAAACATATTACAAAACACACCAATGATTTTAAAAAGTGGGAATTCGTGTTTAATAAGAGATCATCTAAAGCACATTTTAAAATACTGCTTTCTCAGTTTAATTTAGTCCTCATCAGGTCAAAGCTGCAATAAGTGAAATCCTGCCTTGAACTAGGTACTGAGATTGCTTGTCAAGCTGATTTTCCTCCAGTTCATTACAACCTCACAAGAAACAAACTGCACACACTTTCTTTACATTACAAGGGTCTAACTTTACTAGCACTAATGCAAGTTACATTTGCTTTACCTGCATTAAGCTCTTCCTAAGCTTTGTTGCATATCAAGCAACAAAAACATTTATACACCTAAATCATTGGGACGTGCACACTAAGAAAATGCAATAGTTTTAAAATTGAGGAGCTTATTTCCAAAAGGTTCTGTGAATGTCAAAAACCATTAGGTATAATCTTGAAAGACATCCATTGATGGATATTAAACATTATGGTCCAAATAAAGTTTTGTCTCATAAAGTTCCTGAATCAGATTGCTGGAATTTAGCACAATGTGCCAGTGAAAGGGTCACTCTGTACTTGCCAAGGTTGTGGTGTTTCCAGAATGATCCACTACTGGCCACTGATGAAGTCAGCCTTTAGATTGATGATGTATGGTCATTCTTACCTTATTTTCTAAGCAAAACATCATTGACCTTATCCACAGACCCCGCTTCATCACATTTCTAATTGTTCAGTAGCCCCACTAGCACTATAGCAAAGTTCTATTAAATCAGTAGATTTGTTTGTATATTGTAATATATCATAATATGCTTATTCACTGTATAAATAAATATAAGTGGAAAATGCTGTTTGTTATTTGGAAGAATTCTGAACCACATCTGAGCAACTTAAAACACACAAAGAAGCTGTTTTTTTTAAAATAATTTTTATGACTTGAAAACTCAGGAAGTTTAAACTGCTCAGGTCACCAGATTAAGGAGGAAAGCTTCCGTGATGTACTGGGAGGTCATACACACATAATTTGCCACCACTCGAATGTTTCTAACATATAGGATGCATAACAATAACAACAGCTGCTTTGGTGTAGTTCCTTTAAGGTGTCTATGTGATCTGTACATGACCTATCTGCCAGAATCCTGAGGGAGAGCTGGTAATTTCAGTATTTCTGTAAACCTCCAGCAAACCTAACCGAATGTTCACCTTTTCCGAAAAAGTATCCATGCTTGCTTCTTGAAAACATCACTCACAGTTTTTGTTGTCATCTCACCTAATGTGATCAGCTAGAGACTTCAAGAGCTCTTCTGGCACCAGAATTAACCCCAGGGTTATGTTATTCCACTGTTGATTAAAAAAAAGCTGAAACATAAATACATAAATTGAACAGCTTTTATCATTGATTCCATTATTGTAATCCCTACTCCAGTTTCTCTTGTAAAATAATGAATCATCACCAACTTATTGTAAAAGAACACGTCCTTTCAGCACCAGCATGATTTTCATGGCAAAGGCCTATTCATTTGGAATTGTTAGTATAATCTTCTGTGCATTTTTATGATTACATTCTTTTTCAGAAGGTTTTATGTTGCATCCTGCTGGCAGTAGTAATGATGAAAGGCTAGAGACATTTTCAAACCCCTGGTTTTTACTATATGTTTGTGACTGATGCCTCTCTCTTCTTGTGGAATATATGTATGGATTCACCCTCTGCTGCTTTTTTCAGCAATGGGTAAGTGGTAGATTGTGTACAACACAAATAGAAGTTACACATAAAAACCACACACACGTATTTTGTTTGATTTGCATAATTTAACTCAATATAAACCAATGTATAAGGAAGTCTCACAGGTTTTTGAGTAATGTCCTGATCTTCTTTTACATGATCTCCCTCTTTTCTGTTATGTGATCATGCTACATATGTTTTTAGAGGATACCAGTCACATTCTAAAATATACTCAAGACATTTAAGCATTTATGGTACAATAGCTCTCAATGATCTGTAAAAACCTAAAATGCATGTTACTCCTGAGACAGGCAAATTAGAATGATAGGCCCCTTAAAGAATTTGGAAAATGTGATTTTTGTCTCTGGTGTTTACTCTTATTCTTACTACCTTGTACAAGTCTTCTGCACTGATGTCCATTCACTGCTTTAGAGCTCTGTTTCTCAAGCTCTTGGAGAGAGGATTCCCAGCTGTCTTCATGCAATCCCCTGAGCACCACATCAATTCCTCCAGGCAGGAAGGGAGATACAGTTCCAATTAATGTCTGTATTTGTACATATCTCTGTGCCTTGGAAGAACTGAAATGCTGCTGGCAATTAAAGGTAGTGTGTAATTCCATATTTCACCTCAAGTGTTTTGAAACTTGAGGTGAAATACATCTTACATAACTCCACACTGCAGATATCTACATCAGGATGGCCAGCTGAAGCTCGCTCTATTCTGTAGAGAGAAAGAGATGTTTTTTAAGTACTTTTGATCTATTTTGGATATCTACTATAAAATAACACAAATCAAACTTCACAAGTCCTACAAATCCTTTATTAATTATTAGGAGAAATAAAAGAGACTAGGTCAGATGTAATCAGATAAAACTGGAGCCTGCAGTTCAAGTCCTACAGACAGAGTTAGTTATTGTGGTTCTCTCTCACTATCCTGCTGTGAAAAAATGAACTTCTGCTAAGATGCAAAACATAACTATCCTTTTAAGCAGTGTGTAGATGAAGTGTTACTTTTGAGATTAATGGGATAACCCGAATTCATGATGCAATGTCTTCGGTTTCAGTGAAATTTACACCAAAATAAAGCAATGTAAGTAAGAAGAGAATGGGTTTTTCTGCAAATCAAGAAATTGTTCAAAGTGTTCTTATCCTAATGTTTTACAATTTTATTCCCCATAATGGATTTGAGAGATCTAATATAAAACTTAACAAAAATATAATGAAGATATGTATATCCCTGTTGTGCTGGTTCAGCCATTACCATTTTATGCTGCCATCCGTTGTCCGATCACACAGGCCAGCAATGTACTCAGCAACATCCCCTCAGAAATCTTCTTTCAGACAGTCCTGCTACAGGCTCCTGTGGTACCAGCTCCTTTGCAGCCCACTGTGGTGCCAGCATCACCTGCTGGATGTAACAGGCAGAGATGGCTCCCTCAGTGGCCTTTTACAGGGAAGGACACCACCAAGAGAGCTCAACAAGATGCAGCCCACCCCAACAAAAGCCACACCCAACAGGAAGCTCTTTCAATTGCTTGGCTCCTAGTCAGTATAACCCTGGCCTCACCCACCACCCCAACCATGGCCACCTGGGTGAGAGTGGAACCACAGAGACACAGGTGGGCCAGGTTCTGCCCCTGGAACCTGAAACCAATAAGAAAACACCAAACATTCTGCTAGGCTGTGACTCATTCACAAGTCAACTCCAACTTGGGGCCCATAACTCGGGCCCCAGCACTTCATTTGGCGCCGTGACCTATGGATGTATCACAACCTCCATACATCATATTTACATGCATATCTACACATTTCTTTAGTTCTTTCTGAGGATAAAACACTACCTTCACTCTTCCCTAGTTCATCATCATACTGAAAATAAAATAGTCCAGTTAATTCACTATGTTTGGGCTTCTCCTCAGAGTTCTGTTTAACAAAGCCCATATACATGGCAAAAGTTTCATAGAAGGGCAACCACAACTTTTCATTGCCTGCACACATATTTCTCTGGTAATCACTTTCACCTTTTCCAAGTTTGCCAAGGTTTCTTCATCTTCATCCACTTAATCTCTTTACCATCCAGCAGAGCATCTTTATCCAAGTCCACTTTATTTCTTTCAACAGAGCAATTATTATCAAAGTCCACTTTAACTCTCTGCCAAGATTAGTTCTGCTCATCACTGTCCCCAACTCCTTTGTGGTTATTGTACCTTCCATTGTCACAGTCTTAACAATCTTCCTTTACACCAGTGCTTCACATTCCATCCCATTATTAACAATCTTCTTCAAACGAGTGTTTTCATACATTGTTAAGCGCCCTACTATCATCCAAGCCAAAGTTTTGGACCACACCAGGCATTCAGGCCAAAGATCCGGAGATCGTTTCGGGCAACTTCTCATTAATTGCCCTACCACTACCATATGTTCAGCCAAACCAGGCATTTGGAGAATTTTTCAGACATAATCACCCCACCAAAATCCAGACGGGGGTCCAGAGAACTACCATTATCCAGACCCAGGATTTTGGAAAACTTTACAGGCAATAATCATCCTACCACCATTCAGGGCAGGGTCCAGAGAACTACCATTATCCAGTCCACTTTTGGGGCAACTCCTCACACACGTCATTGCTTGCCCGACCTTTTGGGTGATAATAACCCTACCATCATCCAGGCTAAGGATTTAGAAAACATTACAGGCAATAATTACACCCTACTACCATCCAGGCTAAGGATTTGGAAAACTTTATGGGCAGTATTACACTACCACCTCCTAGTCTCAGAGTCCAGGGAAACACCATCATCCAGACCAGAGACCCAGAGGACTACCATCACTCAGACCCAAGTTACAGGCGTCACACCACCGCTCAGGCCAGGGTCTGGAGAACCTTTCAGGCAATAATTACACATGCACTTTCAGCCATCATATTCCAGCACAACACATATCCAGGGAGCACACCTGAACCTAGGAGCTCAGAATCCTTCCTGATGTTCATAACTCAGATAGGTCAAAGACTGCACCCACTGTGCCCAGGAGCCCAAGTGATTGAACTCCACAGTGGACACAAACCCCATTGGAGGCTTCCACCTGGAGGCTTCCTAAAGCTCTCATGGTGGAAATGCACAGGGCTAGAAAGGACATTTCCAAACCATGGAATGAGGAGAAAGTGGGAAATGATGTGAAGCCCCTGAATCTCTTCCTGTTGATTCCTGCAATGTTTGGCCAATATGACCTTGTGAATCTTCTTCTTTAAAATGCAAACAGAAAATAGTCTATATAATAGGGGAAATCTGCCTGATTTCTGCAAATACTTGACCAGTACCCCTGTACTGTGTGACAGTTAACCTGCACTTGTAGCGAAAAATGTATTCTGAGGAATAGTGGTTGTTTACTTGACTTTGGAAAACATAGTTGAAAGCTGAAGGTAGGTAGTTTTTGTGCTATGGGGCAAACATTAAGGATGAGGCTGAGAATGTATATGATTTAATTTATTTATTTATTGAGTAACAACACTGAAAATTTACATCATCATAGCACTTGACAGGCAGGTAGATAGGGAGGGTAGAGTCTCTGATTGTGCCTGAATACATATCCAATGTTAAAGAAGGCTTCAGTTTTTGATTTTTGTCTACTTTCCAAATATAAGTCTTTAAGTGGAATTAAAAACTTTGTACTCTAAACAGTTTTTGTAAAAATATGGATTTTTTTCATTTATTTTATTTTTAAAACCAAGTATTTGAAGCTAGAAACCTACTAATCTCTCTAGCCTGAATATAGTCATTGAATCAATAGCCTGAACACTTTTGGGCCAAAGTGCACTCATCACTCAATGTAGAATTCAAGTCCTTGGTCCCAGATGTCAGAAAGAGGAATCAATAAAGCTTACACTACTCAGAACAGACAAAACATGAACAGAAGAACCATTCTCTGCTTGTTTAAGAAAAAGTCTCTTAAATATCTGAGGAGAAGGAAATACTGCATGAGTAATAGAAGTCTAAAAGAATTTCCTGGCTACTGTTTATTCAACAAATATAAAAATAATAGGTTATATTTTAACCAGCAAGATGTGAGACAGCCTGACATATGGTGATGATGTTAAAGCCTGGACCTCTAATCCCAGAATTATGGTAGGGAAACCCTGAAATTGGAGTGTCTTTTTTATTCTTCCAACTCCAGTAATTTACTTCTACAGTTCATGTAGTTTGGTGATTGTTTGCATAAGTAGAAGTCTCCAAAGGCCTTACTTTCCATACTGCAGTCTCGCAATGTCTTTTGCAGGCTTGGTCTGGAAATTTGCAACACCCTGTTCTTCCATGGTTTCATTGCTAAAAATTTGGTTTGCTGATGAACAGCTGTAAGCGTCTAACAATTTGGAGAAGAGTTGTGCGTGCCTCTTGCACTGAATAAAGGCTGTCTCTGTGTTACCTCCTTCCTTGTTAACTGTATATCTTTGTAAAATATGCTGTTGACAACTTTAAAGAGTGGTGCTTCTGGAAAGTCTGTAGCAGTTGAAACACTGGATGGGCAGTGTTACATTTCTGTTTCAGGAAGTTTAATTTGTAGAGATTTTGAGATTTCCTTTCTGTACAGCTTGGGAGGTCTTAAATTTGATTCGTTCTCAGAGAGCAACAGCTCAGCCAACACTGGGAAAAAAAAATGCTTTAATTCTTCTAATCAGGTGCTCACAAATTCATGCTGCCCAAATCACACTTTACTTTTATTAGATAAGGTCAAAGTCTCATAAGCGTTGCAGCTGGCTTATTGAAGTGCTCATGACATCAGTTCAGCTCCAAGCTGAATATAGAAGATAGGATGTGTCGCTGGACTCATTAGGAAAAACAGAAGAAAACAAAACCTTTGCTGTCATTTGGCTGAGTATAAAACACGACTCATGGTGCTAGACTTTGGGTCATTTTCAGGCAATTTTAGCTACCAAAATAGCTTGTGTAGGGATGGAACAGACTTGCCAGCTTTCGTAGTATCTTCTGAGATTTCTGAACAGCTCAGCTACTCCATGACTTCTGTATTTGTGAAACTCAGCTACCCTGGGGAGATGAAGGAGGAGAAGGAGGAAGAAAGGCGAAGAAAGGCAAAGAAAGGTAAAGAGCAGAAAGGACAATGCAAGGCAGGGAGAGGGAAGGCAAGAAAAGCAAACACAAAATCTTTATAGCTATGGACAAAAAAAGTAAGGCTTACACAGTAAAACTAGAAGATAGATAAAAGATGGGAGAATGTATTTTATCAATATAAATGCATTTTCCCCCAATTTTATTCCTTAGGTTTTTAAAATACATGACTTCCTCATGATTTTGGATGTTGTTCTTAGCTCTATTTAAAATCTAAAAATGACAAATCAAACATAATGCGCCAGCTTAATACAGTTCCAATTTTTAGATTTTTTTTCCTCTGAAGAAATGTTAAACGTGGTGGAGCTGCCAGCTGAGTTGACAGGATTCACACTAAAGCAATCATTTATTATTTATTTGCTTAAATTAGCAACAGATGTGTGATAATGAAAACTAAAGTCAATGAACAACTCTTAAAAAATCTGGATTTCACAAAGGGTGGTACTTATCAGGCAGAGAAATATATTTCTCCAAAACTTTTAGAAAACAAATGCTACTCAAGCAGCTAGATCAATGACCACCAGTTACAAACATTTCACTTCTGCAGCTGAATAGACTATCATATACTAGTTACAACTTAAATTGTTTCACAGGAAAATGCTTTTATGATTTAATCTCCATTCTGTGAAAAATGAAATAATAAAAATAAAAATTCTCCTCAAACCTTGGTTTAATTCATTAATTTTTATTCTACTTTCCCTTCCTTACAGGGTTTTCTGGGTCCACAGTTTGAAGTACAGCAGAGTACTTTAGCAGAGTAACAGTCTTCTTATAAAGCATAATCTTTATGGTCATGTTTTTTCTCAGGATGAAAAACTTCTTCATTTTGAAAGGCTTGAAAATGTGTCTGTGGGGATGTGATTGCGGGTCAGAGAGAATGTAATGAGAGTCAGAGCTGTGCCAGAAGTACCATTTCGTAAGTGAGAATGCTGTCTGATTAGGAACAACAGATTCCATAAGAACCACTCTGTCCTTGGATTCAAGATGGGGTTATAAAAGACCACTACAACCATTTCAAGCTAAGATGTACTAATAAATTATTATGAATAATTCTTGTTTCGGAATTATATAGCTTCAGCATTCAGTCTTTGGTTATTCTTCTAGTGGTTTTTGGATTTTTTAAAAAGTCCTCCACTATTCAGATCTGTTTCCTTTGCATGTGTTTCTGGTTTCTGTATTTTTTAGATTAGTTTTATTGATTAGTTATAGTTCCAGAATTTGTCTTGTTTTGTGAAAATAAAATGTATATGTAAGATGCTTTATACCAATTTTAGATTCCTATCAAAAGACAAATATGTGTTTACGTGATAGCCCCCTTTTTCATCTCACTGTTATGACTGGCATTCACCATGGTTCCATTTTTTAGTTCTTTATAAACTCATCCAGCATGATGATGTTTGTTTGAAACCAGTGCTAAGCTATTATTTCCTGACCCCCTAAATAAACATTCATGAGAAAAATTAATTTCCCTACTTTTTCTAAACACTAAGGTGCCAGTTATCAAGATAAACTTTAAAAAGTTTAACTTTATGTATACTGTAAACATGGACAGCATCAAAAGCATTTTTTTTGCCACTGAATGATTTTGGTATACCTAATACACAACAGGAGTGATTACATTCTTTTTAACTATCCTTGTTATTCCTTAGAATGTTTCCTTCTGCTGAATCTAAAGTGTGTCCTCATCTTTTATTTAATGTTCATAGCCATGGAATTTTTCTCAATATCTTTAGGTTTTTTTACCAACTGTAAATTCTTTGTCTCCTTGTTTATAAAATTTGGCCTCAATTTCACTGTTATCACTGTTTATCACTGTTATAACTGTTATCACTGTTTATCACAGATGCTATTATCTTCCTACTCAACTGAGGTTCTTTTATAATGAAATAAGTAAAATAACATGAATGAAGAACTATAGAAGAGTTAATGATCTTGTCAAATATCTCTAACACTTCCAGATTCCTCCTTACTATTTCACATTTTATGTATGTAAGTGTTCCCTTACACTTTATTATGCATATATTTCTTTTTGCTTCAGGAAATTGAACTTTTTACATTATAAGAAATTAAGATCTGAGGATATAAGTGATTCACTCAACCACTTCTGACTTCTTGACTTTGTACAAGCTTTTTAATTTTAGTGTTTTATTTGCAATGCTTAGACATCCAAAGGCATAATTTCATATTTTCTGGTAATAAGCTACACTAGCTGGTTCATGGGCCATCAACAGATTTATTTGGATATTTGTTATATGCTACATACTATATTATTAAAGTTACTTTTAAACCTAATACCACTGGGAATTTTGCTCCTTAGGAATTTCTCTTCCCTGGAGATTAATAAATAAGCTGAAAGAGTTATTTTTCACCTGCATTTATCATCAAAAACACTCTAGAAAAGGAATTTTCCATCAAAGACAAAATTACAAAAAAATAATTCTGAGTATAAACAATGGTCAATGTTCTTGTCAATAACAATACATGCAAACTGTTGGGGCTGACGATGCCTTTAAAATGTAGGATATCTTACACTGGGTAAAAAAGGCAAAAGTCACGTACAAAAATCCTTTCAGAAATGAAGCCCGGTATACACCAGCTAAGTTTGTAGTATCTAATTAAAATAAGTAAATTAACTTTGTAACTTTTCCAGGCACTTATGCAAACTAACTTAGTGTGGCCAACACCAATACTATTGACTTTTCTTACCATCCAAAACAGGGAGCTGTACCTAAGCCACCTGTTGAAAATAATACCTCATTTTAATGAATGTTTTAATACCTGAAATGGGTGTGAGAAACTTTTTGGAAACTTGTTCTGGGCTTGGATCAGAAATATGCTCAGAACTGCTCCAATACATTTGCAGTGTGGGTAATACTCTTCCATCTCCCAGTTGCAGTCCCAAGCACTGCTTCATTTATGGGTTTACCCATTCCTGGAGACAAGATTATTGCTGCACACCCTCTTCTCCATTTCATTTCAAGCCCACATCTCATTCACAAGTAGGGTCTTTGATATTAGCAAAGCAGGGATTTAAATTAAAGTAAGTCTAGGTGACAGAGTGTGTGAATGAGCAGGAGAATGTTCTTAAAAAACAATCACTTCCTAAGGGGCTGGTTTTTTGTTCTTTCAGCTATTTGGGAAAGCAGAGATGATGACACAGAGGTATTTTTAATTCTCTAAGTGTTGCAAGTCCATAGACATAGTGCTTACTTCCATAGAAATAAGCTCAATCATGTAAGAATATAACAGTTGTCTTAAGTGTGGCACTTTGTTCTGATGACCAAATTGCAAGGGCAAACTAGCAGCTGCATGGCAGCTGGCATATAAGAGATGTACTTACCTATTTATAACTTTCCCTAACTCTCCATCTGTCAGCTCAATAAGGAAATGTTAACTCACATTTGTAAGTACCTTGAGATCTTCTGAGAAAATTCACAAAGTTTTGTCATTTTCAGCCTGCTCTGCATTATAATTCTCTTTACCACTTTTAGTCTCTCTCTCAGTCCCTGTGGCAGGTTTAACTTGGATTTAAAAAACAGTGAAATTATTACATTATTGTACTCCTTAGAGAATTCAGACTGTTGCATCCTGAATCGCACAATAGATATTTTTTAGAGTACTCAAATTATAATACCATAAACATGTAAACTAAAGGATACCTAATAAAAGGTATTAATATTATCTTTGTCAAGATATAGTTTTTCTTCAGTTTGTTTTGCAACCAATGTTTGCAATCATCATTATTACTTTATTGGGCTTTATCTCTTTATTTTGTTTCAGTTACCATTTTCCTAGAAGTTATACTTTCGCAGCAAGTCAGTTCGAGGCATACTAATATAATAATTGTGTAGTAATTAAGTGAAAATATTTGCAAGATTTCCTTTGAAAGCTATCAGGATTTCTAAAGATGAATGTAGTTTTGCCTCTTTGCTGTCATGCAACCTTCCAAGAACCCAAAGGAAAACTTGTCTTGACAGATCAGGGGGCCAATTTCACTTTTGCATTCAGTCGCCCTGTAAGAAAATTGAGGTTTCATGAATGAGATGGCAAAATCATGCGATCAGTTCCACGGGCTGGAGGTAAAATTTTAAAGGTAAATGGAAAGCAAAACTTGTGTAATTGTGGACTCCTGTAGACTTTTATTATGTAGCTGTTCCACAAACCATTAACTAAACAACAATATTTAAAAAAAAAAAAAAAGTGTTTTAAAATTAAAAACCAGTGCTGATAGGAACTGAAAAATGAACTATGTGACATATTGCAACAATAAAAATTAGATGAAGAAGTTCTGCTTCCTTTCAGGCTCTGATATTGTCCAGTCTTACAGAAAGTGCAGCAAGACTAAACCTTAAGATCTGGAAGACACCGTTTTTCTTGGCTTTGTCCTGCCTTCCCCTTCCTTCCTTGTAGAGAAAAAAGAAGACAAATATTCACTGAACATTGAATATTGTCACAGAGCAAGATGGACTTAACTAGAGGTAGAAGTGTTATGTATTATTAGGTGCTTATAATTATCACAAGCAGGCCTGCTTTGGGAAGGGTGAGAATGTTCACAGCATTTATGAAAGAAGACAAGCTAACAGTAAGTAGAACTAGGCAAGAAGAGGGCATGTATTCCAAAGATTCAACAAAATGTGCTCATCTGTAAAATGACTAGTTTTAGTTTGAAGTTGTAATTTTGTGTTCTAGTACCCTGTTTGGATATCTGCATTTATGCAAATACCATGCCAATAAATACATCCATAACATTATGCCACAGCTGTTGGTCTCATCTCACCTGAAAGTAACTCTTCTTCATGTTTTTCACTTGTCATTTAAATCGTCAGGCATTTTCACCTCTGCTCTAGCATTTTTTTTCAGATTCAGCCTCACTTATATTCATGTCCCAGTGTCTGTGTTTAATGATAGTAGTAAAAGTGGCCTAAAGTCTCTTCCCAAAAGTCAGACCCTCATAATCCAGTGGAAACTGATCACTGGTAAAAACGGTCTTTTACCCCCTAATACAGAATCATGGAATCATAGAATGGTTTGGGTTGGAAGGGACCTTTAAAGGTCATCTAGTCCAATCCACTTGCAGTGAGCAGGGACTTCTTTAATTAGATCAGGTCTCAGCCTCATCCAGCCTGACCTTGACTGTTTCCAGGAACGGGGCATCTCCCAACTCTCTAGACAACCTGCTCCAGGTTGTAAAAAAATTTCTTCCTTATATCTAGTCTAAATCTCCCCTCTTTTAATGTTTTAAAACCATTATGTCTTGTCCTATCACTGACCCCATCCCTACACAACCAAGCAGTGTACCTACACTCTTCCCAGCATACCTGCTCCCAAGCAAAGACACTCTTCTCTTTGAGAAAGGTGAATCCCACATGACACAACCAAACCTGGTGCCATGTAGGCTATCCCTTTATTGAAAAATCCAAATTTATGATGATGACACCAGGCATGGAGCCATGTATTAATAGATTTGGTTCACCTCTTTCTTCCAGTGTCACAGGTCTCAGTTGGAAGGAGAGAGGAAAAAATAACCTGTGCCTCAGATTCCCTCACCAAGCATCCCAAGGTCCTAAAGTCTCTTTTGATTGCTCTTGAACTAGATGTTGCAGCTTCATCTCCACCCACCTGGAATATCAGGAATGGGTAATAGTCCAAGGGCCATACCAAGCTGGGAAGTTGCCTAATTATGTCCTTAACCCAGACCTCAGCGAGGCAGCAGACTCCTCTATGAGGGGGGTCTGTCTGCCATATTGGACCCTCTATTCCCTTCAGGATGGAGTCATGTACGACCAGAACCCTTCTTTTTTTTCCTTGTTGAGGTGGCTGTGATATATGACCTTTCTGACCTTGGAGATACCTCTGGTGTGGATGGACTGCCATCCACATCCTCCATTTACTGGCCTTCCAGATCCAGAGCCTGTTGTACTGAAGAACCTGAGGGGGTGAAATGGGCAAGGAGGGAGTTCACCTGCTGACCCCAAGTATGGACTTGCCTCCATTCACTTTGGCTGCTGCCTTCAGCCTGGCGGGGGAAGGATACAGAGTCACCTGTTGTTAGTGGTCCTATTTCTGTCTCAGGGAGGATAGAGCTTGGCTCCACTAGTCTGTCTTTTGCTCAGCCTCCCTGATGCTCCTTAACCTTTCCACTTCCTCTTCCAGCTCTGCCACTGGGCTGAGCAGATCCTACACCTGGTCACACCACACACAGTTATCCTCACTACTGCCTCCCATTACTGTTGAGAGGCTCTGGCACTCCCTGAAGCCTAAGACCTGGATGGCTGCGTGTTTTTGTGGGAGCTCCAGCTTTCTGCTGGGTGGAGACCATAGCTAAACTCATTCTGAGAGAGTGATGACCACCGTTGAACTCCGTCTTGAGCCGGTAGAACTTCAAGGCCCTTCCTGTGCTCCCTTCTATGCAAACAACCTTGCCATGCTCAGTTTGCCTGCTCTGGTTGCAGTGCTCACCTGGGGCTTCTTTCATAGGTGTCAGGGTGGTTGCCATAGCCCAGGCAATTCCCAGGCCTTGTCAACCTCTCCTGCAAGAGATCTTACCTAAATGTCCTTTACTGGAACTTAAAAACTGTTATCCTTTGTGCTATTCATCGTAGATATAGATGCATGCTATTTCCCTCTCGGCAGTATTTTTTCAGATACTTGAATACTATTTTTACTTATCTCGAACTCTAGACCAAACAGTCTCAGTTCTTTCATGTTTCCTCATTAGTCCTGCTTTCCAGACTTTTAGTAACCCTGTGTCTCCCTACAGGATTTCACCTCATTGGTTTGTGGCTACCTAGAATATCTGCTAGATACCCAGACACAACAGTTCAGCTGCAGTCAGAACAGTGCTTAGTAAAGAGGAAAGAGCAATCATGCTTGTGATTGGTTGAAAGCCTGTTTGTGTATCTACTTTTTTTAGACAAAATGAATTTCACATTCAGATTCTGACTCCCTGTAGTCCCCAGATTCTTTTCTGAAAAGCTTCCACCTGGCCTAAAGAAAGAATATTTCACAATGTGCTTTCTGCAGATCACTTTTTGAATACTACACCAGTGCATGTGTTCTTTCTGTCATGGTGTCACCCAGAACTTTAATACCAATGCTAAGGACACCGATCCTCAGTGCTCAAAACTCAACACAGTAGCAGTCAGCTGCAACAACATGGACTTGAGAGATAGCCACATATAAGTGATATGCATTTTCATGTCCTCAGTGCATCAGGAGTGAGGGACTTCACTTTCCAGCAAAAAAATAATCTAGCTGAACAGAAGCTGACTAAAAATTAATCCACAAGAAAGGGACCTTATAGGAACAACTGACCTGCTATGTTAACCATCTCACTTTACATTCATGTGACTATAATGTAACTAATATAACATAATAATATTTTATAATAGTTTTACAATCTTTTAAAGATAGATCTTAGATTATTGCATTTCATTATTTAATATAATAAAAAGGTTCATCTACAATACCTAATTGTATAAAGTATAAAAAATAATAATATTATAATATAATGTTACTATAGTGTAATTATATATAATACATGATACAATTATAAGGTTAGAGAGTGGGCAAAGAGGAAGCTAATGAAGTTCAATAAAGGGAAGTGTAGGGTCCTGCACCTAGGGAAGAACAACCCCATGTACTGGTACAGCGAAGGGTCTGACCTGCTGGAAAACAGCTCCACAGAAAAGGACCTTTGAGTCCTGGTGGACAATAAGTCAACCATAAGCCAGAAGTGTGCTCTTATAGCCAAGAAGGTCAATGGTATCCTGGAGTGTATTAAGAAGAATGGTCAAGGGGAGTTCGCCTTCCCCTCTACTCTAGCCTAGTGAGGCCACATCTGCAATGCTGTTTCCAGCTCTGGGCTCCCCAGTTCAAGAGAAAGAAGGAACTGCTGGAGAGAGTCCAGTGGGGGGCTATGAAGATGATTAGGTTTAGGAGCACCGCTCTTACAAAGAAATGCTGAAAGAGTTGGGTCTGTTTAACCTGGAGAAGACTGACAGGGGATCTTATCAATGTTTATCAATATCTGAAGGGTGGGTGTCAAGAGGATGGGGCCAGATTCTTTTCAGTGGTGCCCAGCTACAGGAGGAAGGACAACAGGCACAAACTGGAACATAGGAAGTTCTATTTGAACATGAGGAAAAACTTCTTTACTTTGAGGGGGACAGTGCACTGGAACAGGCTGCTCAGAGAGATTGTGGAGTCTCCTTCTCTGGAGATACTGAACACTTGTCTGGATATGATCCTGTGCAACTTATTTTAGGTGAACGTGCTTTGGTGGAGGGGATTGGACTAAATGCTCTCCAGAGGTCCCTTTCAGTCCCTGACATTCTGTGATTCTGTAACACACGTACATATGGACATATAATTCAAATACATTTGGACTCCTTAGCAGTATTGGATGCACAGGCTATAATGGTGAGCTAAACATTTTGAGGATCCTGAAGACAGCAACACAGCTTGATGTCATTTGTGCTATTAAATTGTCCTACCTTCCAGAACAGGGTGGTCACGTTCAGATTGGCTATTAAAAATGGTCCTTGGCACATGCTTGCTGCTGAGTCATGCCTAGGACTAGTCTGGGAGATGTTTGATCGTCAGGCATAACCACACCAGGAATCATTCTTATTAGTTACAGATGTGCCAATAAAGTTGCAATATCAGACAGCGTCTCTCCCCCAGCTCATGTTTTAGACAGGATTGTTCAGAGGTTTAACCCATTCTCCTGGAATTGGATTTACAGAGTCATGGCATCTTGCTTTATCTACTCCACCTCATATAATGTCCATTTTACAAACTAGCTCAGAACTCCTACTCAGGACTGAATTACGTGCTTGAATGAATATATCATAAAACAGTAATGAGTGTATCTGATGTTAATGTTTCTCTTTAATGTACTTTTAAAAGATATTGCTCTTACTCAAAAGCTGATGCTAAAAGAAAGGACCTACTGCTGGAATATTGCTTTTTATATCACCATTACCATCCTCATCACAGTCTAGACTATAATGTCACAATCATTATGATCTACAGTTATTTACATTTTGTGTTGTCATGTTGTTTAAAGACAGTGAGCAAATTATAGTTGTGCTTAGGTGATATATACATGACATGAGGCAATTTGGGTCCCAAAGAGCTCCCATCTGAAGATGTGGAAAGAAATAACAGTCAGAGATAGAAAGAAAGAAAATAGCAGTAGAAAGGAAAAATATCATGATGAACAGTGTTTCAATGAATGTCACAGCACATCCGCTGCTAGTGTATTGAGTGTTTAGCTAAAGGGCTGATACTTCAACTACTTATTCTCCTGAATAAACCAAGTGACCTGAGCGTTTGCAGGGTCAGGACCCTTGCTTGTATTTTGTTACAGCTGTCTTGGGAGCTATGAATTCCATGGGGTTCATGTTTTTAGCAAATTTCCGTGACTTTCAACATGTTGAGATATTTGTGGATGGCTGGACATGAAAATAATCAGCTGTGCTAGCTTCACTGAGAGCCCTTCAGTGCTGCCAAATTAAACTTCGGGCTGAACAGACAGTTGATAGAAGTAATTCAGCCAAAAAATTATGTAGTAAAATTGTTCAGATTTTAGTTCTGTTTATTTGTTAAGTATTCACCTCCTTTGTTTCTGGTGCCACAGAGGAACACAAAATCTAACTTTAAGAAAAGGAAGAAAGAAGGTACATAAGAGCTACGACATTTATTTGGATTTCTTAAGCCTTTCTTTCATATGACAATTATTATACATGAGGGTTACTACTCTTCTTGCTGCATATATGTTGTAAAATAGGATTTATTTTTCCTTTAAGATAATGTTAATGACACTCAGCTTTTTCAGTGTCTTCCCACTTTTATGAATCACCCTGAAGATAGCAGAAAATAGTACTTCTACTGTTTTCTGTTTGTTAGTGTTTGTGCTTGGAAGAATGACTTGCATGTGATCCCAGATTGCAGTCTACCACAGAATATTGTTGTTCAGGCTCAGGCTAGTGTCAGTTTGGTAACTGGAAAACTCTGTATATTGACACTGCAAAAAATGGATTTTTTTTTTAACACTCTGGTAACTCTAAAGTCGAAGGTAGTAGCTCCCTTTATAGTAACCAACAGACACCTTCAAATGACATTTATTCTGGCATGTATTAGTTATTTAACTTAGGATAAATGGATCTGACTTGATATGCAGAGATGCTTATTGCATTAAGGGACCATAAAGAGACCAAAAGCATGTTTAGCTTGGATTTGGAGTTAACTTTTTATTTATGGTTGGGCAGATGAATCCCACGCTTAGCACCAGTCAGTATGCTTTTGTACCTCATGGATGAATATCTGAGCAATAAGCCAATGGGAACCTGAGGAAAGGCTTCTTAGAACAAATGCTTTATTTGTATTCTTGCAATAAAATGGGAGTGATGATTCTGGAAAATATTCTTGCCATCTTATGAATGTATTTTCACTCTTCTGAGATTTACTTCTTATACATAGTCAGCTGAAATTGTAGCCATTAAAAGACTTATGACCAAGTCTTATTCAACACATTTTTTTTTTCGTTCCCAAAATATCTCCTTCTCAGTGCTAGATGGGAGCTGCAGTTCGTTAGCTTTTCACAGCCACCTGAAGTTTAAGTGAATAACACATAGCTAATGGGATTAATAAGGTGCTTCTGTGCTAAACCCAAATTATTCTAAACTGCATATAATGTTATAGACACATAACAGTAATCAAATTAAGCATGCTGGATGATCAGAACTAACTTGACGTAGCTCTTGGTTTCTGCAGATTTCTCAACACCAGGGAAAAAAGAATAAATAGAAACAGAATAATCTTTCTAAATAGGTTTTCTCCTGCTGTATTTTTAATTATCTTCCTTTTTGGTCCATTATCCTCCCTATCTCTCTTTAAAACAACTTACCAAATGTATTTTACGCAATTAGTTTTACAGCTTCCTGCAGCGCTCATTGGCAAGGATTAAAGACAGCAAGCAGATAGCCTAGAAGGTGTTCAGAGGTGCTGCAGAGAACCCAGGGCCTCGTGTTTATGTCCTAATAACTGTGTTTTGATGAAGTGATGAGAATCATACGGACCTTGAGAACTGAGATTAGGAGGGAAGACCTGGTTGTCAGGGAAGCTGTGGCCCTTTTACTGTCTTTTCAAGTACAGAGCATGTTACAGGCTGGGATTATTTCAGCCTGTTCTCTGGGAAAGATGTGAGACGAGACTGATTCTGTTGTCTCCTGGTTTGGGTTTGTGGTCTAGAGTTTAGCCACATAACAATTCAAATTCCTTGTTTAAGGTCATAAAGCTTGGTATCAGGTGAAGTATGCAAGCCTGCAGCAGTGTAGAATGTCCAACTATATGGAGTCTTAGGCTCTTCGAGTCTTTATAATTTTGTTATTAAAAAAAAAAAAGTATTTATTTCACTTTATAAAGCCTAGTATTCTACATATTTCATGTCTGAGACCTACTTTTAAGTCTTGTGATAGCTGGCAGCCCCCTTGTGCTGTGAAATTTTACCACTGACCACAAAGAATTTTTCTGCCATCACAGTTAGAGGGCAAAACTTAGAATTAGCCCCTGCCTCATCTGTGCTATATGACTGCAGTCCTGCCATCCATTCATAGGGCTTCTTCTGGAGCCTCTTCCCTCATCTCTGTGGGGTCAGCATCACATAATCATCATCAGCAAGAATACCAGGAACTATTACTCTGGAACCTTCCTGGGTTGGAGAAATACGGATGGTTCAATGGGTGGACTGTACAGTGGATAAGAAATTGTCTGGATGGTCTCATTCAGAGAGTAGTGGCCACTGGCTCAATGTCCAGATGGAAAAAGGTTATAAGTGGTGTCCCTAGGGGTCCATACTAGGACCAGTGTTGTTTAATATCTTCATTAAGGGAATTGACAGCGGCATTGAGTGCACCTTCAGCAAGTTTGCTGATGACACCAAGCTGGGTGGTGCAGTTGATATGCCAGAGGGATGGGATGCCATCCAGAGGGATCTGGACACACTTAAAAGGTGGGCCCAGGTGAACCTCATGAGGTTCAACAAGGCCAACTGCAGGGTCCTGCACCTGACCTGGGGCAACCAGCATTATCAGTATAGGCTGGGAGAGGACATGCTAGAGAGCAGCCCTGTGGAAAAAGACTTGGGGGTACTATTAGATGAAAAGCAGGACATGAGCCACCAATGCACAATGGCAGCCCATAAGGCCAATCACATCCTGGGTTGCATCATAAGAAATGTGGCCAGCAAATCGAGGGAGGTGATTCTGCCCCCCTACTCTGCCCTGGTGAGACCTCACCTGGAGTACTGCATCCACCTCTGGACCCTCCCAGCACTAGAAGGACGTGGACCTGTTGGAGTGTGTCCAGAGGAGAGCCATGAAAATGATTAGAGGGCTGAAGCACCTCTCATACAAGGACAGGCTGAGACAGTTGGGGCTGTTCAGCCTGGAGAAGAGAAGGCTCCTGGGGGACCTTATAACAGCCTTCCAACACCTGAAAGGGGCTTATAAGAAGGCAGGAGGAGATCTGTTCTCGAGGGTCTGTAGTGGCAGGACAAGAGGTAATGGTTTTATGCCAGAAAAAGGTAGATTTAGGTTAGACAATAGGAAGAAGTTCTTTAATATGAGGGTAGTTGATCACTGGAGCATGTTGCCCAGAGAGGTGGTGGAAGCCCCATCCCTGGAGTCATTCAAGGTCAGGCTTGATAGGACTCTGAGCAACCTGACCTAGGTAGACATGTCCATGCTTATTGTAGGGGGGGTGGAGTAGATGGCCTTTAGAGGTCCCTTCCAACCCAATACATTCTATGATTCTATCATGTTAGGTAGTGGTGTTGTAAGTTTGCAGAAGTCTCTAGTCGATAGCATGAAAGCCTCCTTGGAGTACTGTAAGTACTATATGGGAAAGGATGGAAGTTTTTGTCTTTCTTTATTGCCAATGTGAACACCAAGAGACACTGCACTGGGCTAAGCCAAGTAACTACTGATGGGACAGTATTGTAGCTGTCACGCAAAATTATTGTAGATGTTCGAGTAATTTTGACCTTCCATACGTGGAACATGCAGCAGTTTTACAGCTAAAAAAAATCTTTAGGAGTGGACACAAAATTTGTCAACAGTGTAGTTAATTTGCTTGCAATGGAATGGGAACAAGGTGGTCTGTGAAATTTTTAACTAATTGTACCCTTACCTTGTAAGTGAACAGTAAACTGTTGCAGTGTAAATAGGGATTGGGATAGGTTTCCTTCCATTCTATGCACTGACAGCAGTGATGTTTTTGCTTTCATATCCTGACAAATCGATAACTGGTTTTAGAGACTGGACTTCCATAAAGGAGCAGACATCACTGTGAACTGTGAAACACTGAGCTTGCAGATGTTAATGCAGACACAACTTAATGTGGAGAACTCTTAACAGCATGAGTGATGTACGAGAAAGAAAGCATGTAGTCTGAGTACTGCAAGATGCTGCAGGTCTGAGAAGAGCCAGAAGCAGACTTTTGAGATAAGCACATTTGATATATAAATTATTGAAAAATGTAAGATGTTGTTAAGGAGAAAAACAGAGAAGGTGATTAAGTGGAAAACACTGCAAAGTTTTTAAAAGCAAAGCAATAATATATGTAAGAAAGTGAAAATGTATTTGAAACTCTGCAATTTTCCCTCAAAGTGCTTCTAAGAACTGTAGTCCTCTTACTTTTAATGTTCTTTATAATTAATGAGGTATGTTAATAACAGGTAGATATATCTACAACATACACATAACCGTTACATACAACTCACATTTAGTCCAGGTCTCCAGCATGTCATCTACATCTTTTTGTTTTTTTGAGAATGAACTGCATTTACTATTAAAGATTAAATACTAAATAGGAATACCTGATATCAGAAAATACATCAAAGAACCACACAGGTCACGTCTGGAGATGAAGGCTGAGAGCATCCACTATATATGTGTACCAAGCCCTATATTTTTCTGGTTCACTGCTGCAGAGCAGCCCTTCCGCACATAGTGTAAGGCTGGTTGTTGGGAGGCAAGGTTTACATCTCTCTGATCAGTAATAGATAAATCAGGATCAGCAAAAGGAAGGATTGCCCAAGGATATCTTGTTCCTAGGGAAGCCAGTCTTTTGGAAAATCGGTACCACTTGGTTGATTATGTCTCAGGATTTGGCTGGCTAGCAATGAACCTAAGATTTGGGCTTGCATTACGGTTTTACATTCAGTCCTAAACAATTGACTCTTCATTTTTTCTTGGCAACTTTATGTTGTCTGTTCATCATCAAGAGCTTGTTATCATCTGTATGAGTGGACTTACTGACTGCTCAGGAGCTAACCCTTCTTCTGAGGTGGATGAAAGTAGGCAATTGGAGAAGGACTCAAAAAAAAAGGGAAGGAATAGAAATACATAAGAGAAGCAGGAAGGAAATTGTAATGGAAAGACGACCCTGAAGAAGAAGATGTTCTTATGAATCCTGTTTATTTTTTGTATTTTTCATGACTGAGTGTGAGGTCTGCCATACGAGTTTCTTTGCTGAGAACACTTACAGGACTGGTGCTTAGGTCAAAAGTAACCTTACTGTGGAAAGAGCTTGTAACTGTTCATTGTAAAGACATGAAGAATGCATCTTCTGTTGCTGAGCTAGAGCCAAACATTAATATCTAGGAGTGGGATATGGATCTAATCTCCCTGATCAGTCTGGCTCACATACTGAGGTACTGCCCCAGGTAATTTAACATTCTGAAAGGGAAGCACATATGACACAAGCATAGCAGACTTTGTTCTGATTTTAACCTTGGATTAGTGTGCTATCCTTACATAAATCTGTAAAGATATTACGCTTGGAAAACTGAATGTATTCAGGAGGGTTTTCTATTTAAAAAAACCTGTCATCATCTCTTTTCCTTAGTACTCTGTGATTCCCTACATTGTATGAACTCCCACTGCAGGTTTTTATTTACATATCGGGGTTTTTTTTGGCCTAAGTTACGAAATGTTAGAGATGTGTGATAAAGCCTTTTTGACACCTGTGATTACTTCACAGCAACTGTTTTTTTCTTAGGCTTTTGTGCTTAGTTACTTCTTTATTTGCTTTGATCTTCCTTGGTACAGGTAATTCCCATCTTCTAAGACTATAATCATGAGGAAATGTAAATGAATAGTGATTTCATACATTTTCTTGGATTATTCATTTTTTGTTGCCAAAAAGATTGTACTACTTTGATTAAAATGTTTGTCCTGGTTTGAGCTAGAACAGAAATAATTCTGTTCAGTGATTTTACTTTTCAGCTGAGTCTTTTCTAAGTGACTGCACTTTCTGAAATTAATGGTATATTTTTACAGTGTCTGCTTCTAGAAGTGATAATGCTTGATGTTTATAGTTAATACCAAGGGTTGGTATGCTCGTATACAAGGCTCTTGCTTATACTCGCTTCTATGCAGCCCTCTGCTAAGTCTTGTGTACCACTTCGAGGGTGTAGTAAGTAAGAGGTTGCAAGAGGAGAGGAGTGGAC
>JAVSBS010012089.1:7659-27938 GCA_033124195.1 Coracias cyanogaster | reverse complement strand
TGATGGTAGTGAGGAAGCACAGGTCCCTTACTGAGTAAAGCTCGCCTCTTGAAACTGGGTTACATGCAATCAACTGGCCAGGAGAGTTCTCTTTTTTTTTTTTTTTTTTTTTCTGTGGTTGTGCAAAGTGTGTTATCTGCTTCAGACGCAGGCAGCCTCCCAGGACAGATTAGAACAAATCAGAGCCAGTCATCATGCTTCACTAAGAAACCAGCTAAAACACAGAATCAGAGATCTCGAATGTGAATTGGACAAGATAAAAAATACCCAACAAGACAGTATTTTTCAAAAAGAATCCACACAGGCAGAAGTGGAAAGGTACAAAGAGCTGTATCTGGAAGAAGTTAAAATTAGAAAATGCCTAGCAAATAAACTGGAAAGGTAAGTCCATGGTATTTTTGGAGTGGTAATAAAATGCTGCTTTTTCCTCATGCATTTACCTCCTAAAATCCCTTTTCTACATCTGGTCAGCATTTCCTCATATTTGTGAGGAAAGTACCTTAAGACACTTCCCTTTCATCAGAACTGTCTTCATTTCTCTTTAGTGTTCCAGCAGTAGCACCACTGATCATGGCATTGGTAGGGTATTTTTTGAAGTTGATTAGTGTTTTAACAGGCAGCCCTTTTTTCCTATCTCTAATAAGCTCCTCCTTTTATTCTGTGTGTGGCTGAAAAGGTAAATTTCATGTCCTTTACTGCTTGAATAAGGATTAGGCCCTTCAGAGAACAGAATTTGATTCTGTGAAGAAAAAAAAAGAAAACCTCTTTTGGCTTCCATTTTAGCAGCATGAGGTTTGAGCTTTCCTTGGGAAAGGGAGAGTAGCCCAGAGTTTTTATGCAGGTGACATACCTTTCGGAAGAAGACATGTAAACACATGGCATTCACAGATTGCTTTGAAGCCCTAATGCTGAGAAGTCCTAAGAGTCAGTAACTCTTGCTGCTCCTCGCAAGTAGCGTGACTTCTTAGGAACAGGCTCTCCAAAAACTCTCAGATCGAATTATGTTCTTGTTTAGAATGCTTTTAATTCCTTCCACTTTCAGAAATCAAATAAAAGTCAAAGACCTGGAGGGTAGCTTTGCAAAAGTGTTACTACCAAAGATAATTCTTTCTGTGTTTCTGAATGTTTCAGAGCTAATGACAGACTGGCAGAAGCCAACGCTAAGCTCTTTCAGGAACGCCATAGAAGCAAATCTTTAATCGCAAGCAGCTTTGTCAGTGGAGGTCTGACTGCAAGTCCAGTTCTCTATTCAACTGACCTGGGGCATCTCAGCAACAATTTGACCCTGAACAGAAGTCTAAGTCTAGGAGGAAGCTTCTTAAGCACAGCTGCGAATGCGTTATCATCAAGAAACAAGGTTGAAGCCTATGTGACTAAGGTAAGCATCTTGAAATACTGTTTTCAACTCCTGCTAAAGAGTGTCTGTAAGCAAGGTTATGCTTTTTAGCCTAAAGTTGGAATCCATTTATAGTACCAAACCTAATAATCAGAACAGTACACAACTGTATGTGGTAGAGATGAACACTTTTGGTCGCCAGGGTCGCCAGCTTTCTAAGAGTGCTCATAAATCCAAAAAATACTGAAATCTAATCAACTGCATAACTGTATTATTTTACAGAGAAAACATGATAAAGAATACTCTGGCTTAAGAAGTTAATCAGCTAAGCTCTTCATGAAATTTTAATCTATAGTATGTAAGGGCTGACTTTGCAGTGAGTGCAAAATCCCATCGGACATCTTTCTTTGATGCACCTTTTCCTTCTTCACTTATCTGCGTTCTAGCAGTTTTTCTCACTGGAATGTGTTTTAGTACATAAAAACCAACAAAGTGACGCTTCAAAAATAGGATGATATGAACCAGATCACGTAACTTCTCACTTTATACTTCAGCACAGGATGTATAACATGCGTGGGAGGCATTTGGTTTTGTAGATACTGCTATGAGCTATTGTATGAACAGGTAAAATTAACTACTCGTCAGGAAGCCTTCAGAGCTTTCAAATTTTGCAGCAATGCTGCAACCTCTGCCATACCTCTAGTCAAGCCGTGCCCTGTAATTGGCAGCCAGTATGATGCATATCCCTCACAGAATGGTGAATGTTCTATCATGAGTTTTGGAAGCCAGATGTCAGTAGTTGTAATCAGTTCCTCGCCTAGCTTAGGACTGAGGCATGTACAAGCTCTATGTTCAGTCAGTGTGCTATCCCTCGTGTATTCAGTTGTTGAATGAATATGAGTAGTGTTCATTCCCTTTTAAGTCCGTCTCAGTTCAGTGCTCCCACCCACATTGGAAAGAACCCATTTAAACAACGTGTCTACATACTGTACTTGGTTTAAGAAAAAAAACGAACAACAACAAAACAAAAATGGACAGAGCCATGTAGGGAGCACATAGTGGTGGCAGTTAGAGAGATGAGCTTTTCTCTGTGACTGTGTCTTTCAGGTCAGAGGGGTGGACATACGTTACAGAAGGAACTTGGGAGGTCATTAGTACTGTACCATCTACAGGGGCTATTTTGCATTCAAGCAGTAGAAAGGATGCAAAGTTCAGGGGCCCACTGCAAAAGTGAACTAAGGAGAAGGCCAGGACAAGGGAGAAAGAGTAAGGAGCAGGAACAAGTGAGGAAAAGAAAGAACAGAGTGGAAGGCAAGATGTTAAAAGGAGAGAAAAGGCAAAGGGGAGGAAATCATCCCACTTCTAGGAAAAAAGCTGCCCTAGTTTAAAAGAAAAGGATTAACAATTGTGCTTTTTTTGAAGAAAAAGAAGAAACAGGAAAAAAAGACAGTGAAGGGAAAGAAAGTGGGGAATACTCTGTGCTTCTTAACTGAATTACAGCAATATTTTTCAGGTAGTCCATTCTAATTTTCCAGAAGAAATTGGAACTCTCTGGGCATCTCAGAGCTTTGTCAATGTCAAGATATCTTTACTGGTTTACTAGCTTCCCTTAAGTGTATTACAGAAATTAAGTCTTTTCAAAGGCTATTTCACAGCTCATTGTTTTTATCCAGTTGCTAACATGTGCAGATAGATATTTCAAATTGTTATATAGGCTGCTTCAATGTTTTGTGAAAAATAGATCCCAGATCTTCTTGTGAAGAACGTTTGAGCTGATTCCACGAAAAGCATGTATTAGATCTGAAAATGATGATACTGCTCCCACTGAGTGCTTTGACTTCAACAGAGCCCGTAAAGCTTCTTTTCAGAGTATGTGTCTCGCATTTTGTGATGGATTGCTATGCTGGAGAATGCTTTTAGCTTTTGGTGCTGTTTTTTTAGAGTTTGCTTTGAAGGTAAATAAACATAACTGAAAAAAACCCATCAGTCCTGAGCAGACTCTCAAGAAAGTTGAAGAACAATTATGTATGGCATTTTCCCTGTCTCAAATTACTGATGTCAAGTAAGGTTTTGTTAGTTTGGAGGCTTTCTTATGTACCTAAATTTCTCCTTCCTAGTGCACTTTTTTTAGTAGGACTTAGTCCCCTGAAGTTCTCTCTGATCTTGTTTACAACCTACAGAGACTTGTGGTTTGTTGTCAGGAGAGAAGCTGAGGATAATTTACTCTCACTATACACAGTTTGTCGTCTCAGGATTAGCTTTTAATTCTAATACCCTGTTAAATTCTGAAGTTTTCTTCCTTGAATGAAGGTGAATAAAATTATTGCTAAATTCTCAGAACATAGCCATTTCTTACTGTTTCTACCAGCTTCTCTTAAAAAGAGGAAATGTCAGCATGCCTCTTTTCCCTCAATCAAAGCAGAAGGCTGGTCTCTGGGACTCAGCATTCCTGGGGTGAATTTATCTTCCCTGTTACTAAATCCAGCTGCACATCCTTTCTTGGTGTTTCTTCCTGTAATCACCACTTAGGGAACACTGACACTAATTGTAATGTCTGTAGCCTCAAGTCACCCAATGTTCTGTGCGTTCAGGAAACTTAAAACCTCATATTCTCTTTTATAGTCCTTCAGAAAAAAAAATAGATTTCTCAGAGGTGGAGTAGTTACTAGAGGACATGCATGCAAGTGGGTATTTAATTTAGAACTGCTGGCTGAAGTCCCCTCAGCTGGGTGCAGTATGTCATTAACAGTGTTTGAAGCTGTACTATGTCTCTGAGGAACTGAAAGTACAGGATTCCTGACACGTGCATCTAAAAAAAGAGGATTGAATTGGGAAATTCAATCAGGAAGTGACAAAACAGAGAAACTGCATCTGTCTCTCTGCATATAATAATGGGTGGTGAATCCTGATGAGTTTCCAAATGCAGAGTTACCAGATGCACAGTGCTGTCACTTCTGCAGGTGTCCTCTGCCAATTGTCAACTGTCCTCAGACATGTTGGAGCATGAGGAAAGAATTCAGATATCACAGTTTCAGTCTCTTTTGAAGTGCTTTGCCAGTTGTGCTGCTTAGTGCTCTGCCTGTTCCAGTTATTTAAAGACAGAAGAGTTTCTCTGACTCTAAGACTTTCTTCACTTCACTGTACACTTCAATTAGGCCTCAGACTTTTTCCAGTAACCTGGTTCCCCTTCTACAGGATTTGTCTTGTCTTTAAATTGAAGCTCAGCAGTTCCTTCTTTGGTGGAGATTACAAATGCTTCTGCCCCTAAAGCTCATAAGGACGGGGAGTTAAAGAGCTTAAATTGCAGTGTTCCTCGGGTAGTCATCTTGCATTTCTTTTTTTAGTCAAAGCTCTCTGTGCAGATTTTGTTTCTTGCAGTAGCTTCCTCAGGTTGAGAGGCTATTTGAAGTAGAGAATGTGCCATTCTTGAGAGGGTGATGTTCGTGTAAATTTGGTTTATGAAAAAAGCTTTGAAACAGCTTCAGGGACAAGGAGGTGAAAATACTTCATGCTGCTACTGTTCAAAATGCTGGTGTTAATTCTCTGTCCGTGCAACTGTTGGAAAAAAACATTAGTAAATTATGCTGATTGCCAACAAGAGGAAGTGCTTCTCTGGCAAGTGGACACGGTTGCTTCTTTTAGACATAACTAAGGGATTTGAAGTTTGAAGGCTTGAAAGATTTCAGTTTTCCTAAACCATTACTTAACATGAGGGGTGAATGTCAGTCATACATACAGCCCTATGTTTTGAAGATGATCATGCTTCAAACTCAGCAAAGAAAGAACATTTTATTTTTATAAAACAAACAAAGAAATGTGTTCCGTTACAGTATAGCCCCTTCCCCCTTATCAAATATATATGCTACAGAAATTAATAACCTTGAAATGGAAGTGCAAAAGTATCTTGAAAAATTATGAGAGCTCCAGTAATGAGGAATAAATTACAAGCACTTGAAAAATCAGTGCATATAATTGCAAACAGTGACAGTAGTGACTAGCAGTGTGTTATGTTCTGGAAGGAGGTTGGCTGAAATTTGTTTCATAGTAGGACTTCTGTCATAAGAAGGATGTACGTGTGTATTGCCTGTCCCTTACAGGAGTAAAGAGATCTTTGGTGGGGTCATTTTGTGTTTTTATGATCTGGTCTACTGATTCTCAAACTGCTTGTGAATTGGCATGTCAACATCCAGAACTAAATTGAGTCGAGTAGATGAAACACAAATATGATGTACTATTAGTGATCTATGTACCATAACTTGGAAACTGCTGCCTTCGTCTGTGGACCAAGGCAAGGAATGTCTGCTGCAAGGAGGTTTTGGGACTAGAGGCCTATTATTAGGTTTAATAAAAGTCAAGCTTAAATCCTAACAGCTGTGCCAAAGGCTGGTGAAAATGAGTGTGGGTGTCTTGACACAGAAAAGAACAGTGAACTCTGCTAGCTGCAACCAGTGTGAACTAGTGAATTTATGAAACCAGTTTTCCTACATAATGTAAGAAAGGGAATGTCTGCTTCCTACTCTGTCTCCCAGTTTCCATCTGCACTCTTGTATTGTAGCAGTCCTTGTATCATTGGCTTTTTTACTTGTTTCATTTACATGTGGGCCATGTTCTTATTTCTCACTGGAGACCTTTGAACTTAAGGCCTTTTTACTTTTTTCTTCAGCTTCTTAATCAAAAATCTGTTCTTTCTTTTCTCTGCAGCCAGATACATGACAAGGTTTGTAGCCAATCTTGTTTAATGTTGGGTGTTATTTTCTATTGGAAATGTGTTGTCTATTTAAGCTGTTAGGTTTTGATTAAAACTTGCCGATGCGTTCCCATTTTCCTAATACTGCAAATATTTTGAACTTACTAGTTTGTCTAAGTGAAAGAATGACTACTGCAGAGTGCTGTCGTGCTTTATGTACTTGTTACGGCTTTGTAATAGTTAACTGTCTGTAAGGTGACAGTGTATGGATATTTCATCTGTTACAATGGAACTTCTTTAAACTGTAGGAGTAGGCTCGTTTACCCTCCTTGCCAGTTCTGATATTCAAAAAGTTCTTGGTAATAACAGAGATGTCTGGAGTACCAGTCATGTGCTGAAGTTTGAGTTCCTAGACTCTTGAGTATCATCTCATGGAGTCTTACAGGATCCAGCTTACTCTATGCTCAAGCAACCCCTGTGGGTAAGTAGTAAGTCAACACCACTTTCTGAAAAAGAATGATCAAGAAGGTGACTGCTGCAAGGGAAACCAGTGTGTTACTCCCTGAAGAGATGTGCAGTGAGATGAGAAGTACCTGCTCAGGCGGTTTGGGATAGTCAGCTGTGATGCCTTTTCCAGGGGGCTGGGGAGAAGGAGAACAGTGAAGGCGAGTTACAGGCCTCAAAGGTGTAATTTGCCTGGCTCTTTACTCCATATTCAGAGATCACTGCGGGGGCTTTATTTCCACCTATTTATCTTTCCTCAGGCATGGATGAAAGTCACACTGTTAATGGAATGAATAAGAGGAAAACAAGATCATTTTCTTGTCCTGATTGATCGATCCTCACATATTGTAGAGGGTCCTGTGGGCCTTCTGGTCATTGTGAAGGCTCCAGAAACCAGAGCAAGTGGTTTCTTTTAACACCTCAACTGCTACTGCTTTGCTTAGCGTTGGTCCTGGTTTGGGGTTGTCTTTTGTTCTAGGCATTAGTTTTTCAGCTTTGTTCTGTTACCTATGTGTCATTTCATGTGTTAGGGAGTCCCTTCTCCCCAAGATTTTGGTGCTGCTTGTACCTGATGGAAAACGATTGGGGATTTGGAGGGTCCTTTTCCTGTTATTCTTTCAGCTCTGTCCCCCTTCCTCTAGCTGTGAACAACGTACCACTGAGTTGTTCTCCTGGAGAAGCTGAATTTGGTCACAGCTATCCCTGTAGCCCTGGAGGGAGGGCCCTTTCCTCCACTTTGCTGGTTTACCACCCCCTTTTCTTTGGCCCTTGGAGTTACTGCCTGTTAGTGCTCCTCGTGTGAGTGTATGCAGTGTGCTTCCCCTCATCGGGCTCTTGCTCACTACCGTGTGTTGAACACATTGTACAGTGGGGTTTTTGTTGATATATTGCTAGGTGAGCCTGCTTATTTAATGAAATAAATACTTGTTCCCACAGGGATTCAGTACTGAAATCAGAGAACCACAGAATGAGTGAGAGTGGCACAGGCCTTTGAAGATTGTCTATTCCAACCCCACCCCTGCTCAAAGCAGGGTCAGCCATGGCAGGCTGCTCAGGGTTATGTTCAGCCAGGTTTTATACATCTCCAAGGACAGACACTCCACAACCTTTCTGGGCAACTTGTTCCAGTGTTTGACCATGCTTACAGTTTAAAAAAGAAGAAAAATTAATTCCTTATTTTAAAATGAAATTTTTCCCTTTCAATTTTGCCCGCTCCTCTTATTTTACTTGACACCATTAAGGAGAGTCTGGCTTCATCACCTTCACTGCCTTCACTAGGTATTGATACATGTGGATAAGGTCCCCCCAAGCTTTCTCTACTCCAGTAAGAAATGGGCACACCTCTCAGCATCTCCACATAACTCAGATGGTCCAAGTCCTTCAGCATCTTCATGGCTGTCATTGGCCTTGAAGCTGTATGATATCGATTTCTGAAATTCACTCCTATGTGTCGCAGACTTGATGGAAAAAATGTAGTCATGAGCATCATCAAGTGTAAACAGCAGCATATAGCACTTGGACTATAACTCTTCAGAAGATCTGATTTCTTCTTATGAAGACTTTGAAGTCAGAATTATGAGTAAGAATAACTTAACTGGTAGCAATAACCACCTCTGAGGGGAGAAAAGAGTAAGTGCTCCTTCCTAGTGATGCAAGGTGGTCTTGGGTACATAATAAAAGCCACAGCTGTGCAGAAGCTGTAGCTGTTGCTATCCTTCTTGCAAACTCTGTACTAAGAAAAAATAGTGTGTTTTTATATATGTGTGTCATGGTATTTGCAATAACAGTAAAGAAAACCTTGGCATGATCTGTAGGAGGTCTTTCAAATTTCTGTCTTAAGATGGAGGAAGCAAGAATATTGGCATGTATATTTTTTTCTATGCAATTTTTTTCTGTCAATCCAGCTGCAGCTGCTGTTGCATCTCTTTTTTCTTTTTTTTTGGTGGAATTGCAGAAGCCAGCCTCAACTGAATTTGACCCTATGGGTGGCATTTGTGCCTGTCTCAGCATTTAGCTGGCGTTGTGCTCATGTATTTGATGATAGACTTGAACCATACCTTCAGTATAATAACTCCATTGTCCTTTCTTCTTGTGCACTTTTTAAATGTCCAGTTATAACCCAGCTGGTGAGTTACAGATTGTTTTGTGATGCAGTTAATGTTGCTCAGCAATGAGACTGCTACAGACCAAGACTTTCTCTTCACTAAAAATCAAACCCCAAACTAAGCTGTCTCTATTTGGGATGATGTGTTTAGTTTTTATCATGTTATGTGGGGGGTTTAAGAATGTTTTTGAAGTTTATAAGAATGTAACTGTTATTAACTGTATATTTTCTGTATAATTCTAGGTACAGCAGGAACTGGATGAAAGAATCACTAAAGAAATTGAACAAGGTAATGTGTCATGATGTTAGGAGTGTTTTTAAGGAAAAAGATAACTGTTTCTAACTCCTTAAAGTAATGGCTTGAAATCTGTCAAACTCCTGTGCTAAGAACAGGGGCTTTTTTCCACTAGCTTTCCAGTTTAGACTTGAACGTCAAAATTTCCTGCTTACCAGAATATTGTGTAGAATGTTATGCCATTGCCTGAAAAAAAAAAGGCACAAAGAAAACTAACCCAATTCACGCACACTGATACACTTAAGCTGAAGTCACCTTTCACTGAAGCTAATCCTTAAGCACAAACATCAAACATAAAAGAAGCCCTGAGATAAGATTTTTGTAGACTTCAGCCATCACTTCTCTTTCCATGTACATTGATTGCACTCACTATTGTACCATACGCATTCTCTGCTGTGACTTCTTGGTTTTTGCCCGGTCTCTTATTCATTGCTTATATTTGTAGCTTGCCATCTTCTTTGAATAAGCAAGAGGAATATAATCAATCAGCGAGAAAAGATAGCTTTTCTTTAGAAAAGATCACTCAGTAGCGTTTAGGTAAACATAAGGTGGGTTGAATGCTTGTAATACACAGCATAAAACATGCTCTCTAATATAAGGCTGGGTGTCCAAAGAAAAATTCTGCTTATTCGATCATAATTGTTCCTCCAGAGTCACTGATTTGCAGTGACCACTGCTATTTCAAAGCAGGTAGCCACTGAGAGCATCTCCTTCTGTTCCTGTGTGCTTTTAATCATATAGAGAGTGCTGAGCTGTAGCTTCATAGCTCTTTCCACATGTCTGAACGGACACAAAGCCATTGCATTGCATCCGTGTGCATTGTGACCATAACCGTGCATCTACTCAGTCATGGGGGGCTGGCTGGAGAAATATGGCAAAAGTGGGTTTGCTCATTGAGTATGTGCTTGTAAGGAGGAAAGAGGGTTCAGACAGGGCAAGTTACAAAGATGCCCCTCAGAGAAGGCACCAGGCTGGGAGACCTGGTCTGGCCTGGCCGCAGTGAGAAGGCGTTTGTGTTTTCACAGCCAGATTCTTTTAAAGTTTGTCACAGTGAATGCAGAGGCTGTTTTTTAGGAGTAGTGTTGCGGTAAATCACTGGTCTGGACATTTAAGGAAAAGAGATACTTGAGGTTGAAGAGGTCTGTAGGGGGCTAAATTTGGCACTGGCATAAGCAGGAGTTCTTTGTGGATTCCCTGAAGATGTTCAGTGTGTAGCCTCTGGAATTTTTCTTACTAGCTTTAGAAATACTGTTGTCTGACAAGCAAATGTGGAAAAAAAATGTGTTTCTTCCTTTGTGCCTACTCCTTTCACGGTTACATTACCTTGTAAGTTTTTAAATCCCTTTCTGGACTGCAGTCTCTCCAGTAACCCATAATGTTTTTACAGTGACTTGACTTGGCCTTGTCTGCTGTAAAAATAACAAGAGGAATCTTGTCTCTTTTTTCCCCAGCTACTGCTGAACTTGAAACTGGGTCTGCTGGAGCTTCTCTTGTGGTATCTACTGATGGATCTTTAAAAAATGTCCATGTTGACCAGGATCCCCTTTGCAGGGCAATACAGGAGTACCGTGATGTTTTAACTAAAAATTACCTGATATGAACAAAATGCTAGGGAAAGGCTCTGGAAATCATTTTGGTTTACATAGTGCGTCTATGGTTTCCCATCCCACTGTTCAGATGTGAAAATGTGTTTGTTGCAGCCTGAATATAAGTTCTCAATCTTTTAAATGGCACGTTGCACTTGCCTGTTGGTTTATTGACACATAGTTGTTCTGTTTTGCACTCACAACAAGAACCGTATCTATTTTTTCTGACTAGCAGATTGACTAATCTTGATTCTTGAGCTTGCCAGAACTGTCAAAATGTTCCTTATTAAATTAAATGCATTCTTTTGCTGCACTCACATTCTTTGTTTTAACAAAATCATCTCCTTTGTTCTTTTTAATCCTTTCCCTCTATATGTTTTTAATGTTTCCAGTGTTGCTTTAATGCTTAGGACACTATTTGATGTGCTTGGAGCCTGCTGCTTCGTGCTGATGCAGTGAATATTCCTGCTAATAAAGTTTTACCAGCGTTCAAGCTGGAGAATCAGGCACTTTATGTTGCTGTCATTTAGTGCATAGTAGTGCCAAGAAAGTTGTTATATGGTCTCTTTGGTATGTTTGTTGTATCACAGAACCACAGAATGGATGAGGTCGAAAGGGACCTCTGGAGGTCATCTGGTCCTGCCCCCCTGTTCAAGGTGGGCCACCTAGAACTGTTTGCCCAGGGCCATGTTGGCTTTTGAATATCTCCAAGGATGGAGACTCCATAGCTTCCATGGACAACCTGTGGCAGTGCTTGGTCACCCTCACAAGAGAGAAGTGATTTCCTCATGTTTAGATGGAACCTTCTGGGTTTTATTTGTGCCCATGGCTTATCATGGTATCCATGTGGATTTTTGTATTAAAAATCGCTGCAGCTTTAGACATTCACGGTTCCTGCATCAACACGTGTGATGCGCCTGGAACACTCCATATTTTGGGGTGGAAAGGAAGGTCAATATATCAATTTTCAATCTCTTCAGTTCTTTCCAAAACTTGTGTGCTAGGATAGCCAATCTTCTGATGATAGGGTGGCTGTATCCCAGATGTTAGCCAGTGTTGTGAGACATCTGTATCAGTAAAACAAGCAGTTTTTCTTATTTCAGGGAGTTTCCTGTTGTTACTGAAGACCTGCTGTTGTCATTTCCTGTCTGCAAAAGTCACTAGCCATCAGAAGATGATAGAACAAAGTCTCAATTCTGGAAAAATAGGAATGGTTGTACTGAGATGACTGGAGAAATTTGGGTGTTTTACTCACTAGTTCAAGGACTTGAGTGAACAGGCAGTGAGGAAAGCAACAAATGCTGCTATGACACTGTTCCTTTCTATATGAATGCATTTTTATGAAGCTAATACACTATTTAATTCCAGATAGTCTGTCTCAACTCGATATTTAATAAAGTTTGTAATCTAGTACCTGTCTTTGTTTTATTGTTCCCCTTCTCGACTTGACTTTCCACCCCCTTCCCTGCCTATAGAAGTCTCCAGAGCTCACGCCAGCTTTGTTCACCGCTGCATCTTGAGCCTCTCGTGGAGGCCAGGCAAATGAGCAGCCATGTGTCTGTGTCCTTTTCCTCTGGAGAGGCTTGAAGCACAGTTGTGTTCAGATCGTGGACTAGTGTTGAGGTATTGCCAGTAATCAATTGCCAGACTCTTCCTGTGTTCTAGAGCAATCCTTT
Organism: Coracias cyanogaster; assembly: GCA_033124195.1. Taxonomy (NCBI): domain Eukaryota; kingdom Metazoa; phylum Chordata; class Aves; order Coraciiformes; family Coraciidae; genus Coracias; species Coracias cyanogaster. The sequence continues at coordinate 15,750 of JAVSBS010012089.1, read as the reverse complement.
TGTGGTCTGAATAGAAGGTAGTGGGAGAGCTTCTGGTTGCCCTGAAACACTCACAGATACCACAGGTTTTGGCCCTGTGGGAAGCTGACCGATCTGTAGCCTGCAAAGGGAAAAGACATTAAGAATTTTCTCCTGCCTACAACAGAGTGACCAAAAAAAAAGTTCAGCTTTCGGTACTTTCTAACATCTCTCTGCAGAGAAAGCAGGTGCAGAACGTCTTGGCCTTCACTTTGTGTTGTCATTGTGAAAACCAGACGTGACTTGTTTTCCAGTTTGTTCTTAACCTCCTCTGTGCTACCAGCTGTGTGAGAGAGAGAAAAGTTCTTGGCTGGTGGAGCAGCAGAACAGAAATTCAGCTTTGGCATCTGGCATAATGGGAGTTGATGGCAGTTATGATGGGGTTGGGAGGTGAAGCAATAAAAAAGTCCAGTCAATTTGTTCGCTTGAAAGTCCATCTCTAGTGTCACTGAGGGGACACTCTTGATGATATTGAAGAGAGAGTGGCACCAGAGGAAGGCTCATGAGGCCCAGAAGACAGGAAATGTCCATCTCTTCTTTAAAAAGGGCAAGACAGAGTAGGGGACTATAGGCCAGTTAACTTCATTTTGCTGCCTAGGGTGGTGATGGAGCACATCCTCCTTGAAGCCGTTTCCAAAGATGTTAGTGACAAGAAGGTGATGGGGAGCAGTCAACATGGTTTGCAAAGGGTGAAATCAGGCCGTGCCAATCTGGTAGCCTTCTATGATGATGTGAGTAATGCAGGGGTTGGAGGGAGAGCAGTGCACATTGCTTAAGGCTTTCTCCAGCTCGTACCATAACAGTCAGGTTCCGTTTTTGGAACTTCCTGATCTCTTTCCAAGGAGAAAGCAAGTGTGTTTCTTAATTTCTTTGCTAATGTTATGTTAGAAACCTTTTCAGGTCAGCAGCTGCAAGAGGATTGCTAGAGTTTCAAAATCAGTTATACAGAATACACAGGTCTGTTTCAGAAGATCCCAATTTTCTGAATGAAGAAGTAGCTTTTTCCTCAAAAGCAAATGGTGTAAGAAGTTGTCCACGTTTTGCTCTCTTCAAAATGTTGAGTCATGGCCTCAAAACATGATGAGTTTTTCATTTGTTATTCATTGGCAGGGTAGTAGCTGGAAAGATCAATGAAGGGCTGGGTGAGTGGAGCTACTCTTGTCCACCCAGTGTGTCTTGACTTCTGAAATACCCAGACATTTGCTTGTAATTCATTGCTGGCCTCTGCAGCTCTAATAGCTTCACTGCTGCTTTGCAGAGGGAATACAAATCTGGTGTTGTATAAGCACAGTGACCACTTTTGTCCTGTTTTCATCTTCCCTTTACCTGAGAGGCACCTCTCCCCACCCTCAACTAGATACAGAGATAGAAGCTATTTTTAAATAAAAGCAATCCCCAAGTTTCATTGCCTAGAGAAGCCAATGGTAAATGCTGCTTTACTGCTGGCTTTTGGTGAGAAGTGAAGGACACTGGCTGCTGGATGAACCCAGCTGAAAGCCAGCATTAACGTCCAGCATCATAACACTTGTTCACACCTGTTACCACAAGGGTAGCGGGTAAAGTCTTATCAATTCGTTAACTTCAGAGCTGATGTATTTCTTTTCTTGTTCACTAGTGAAAAAGCTATTCTCAAAAGTGGGTGGCCGGTTCTTGCAGCTTGTTGGAAACAGCCCCTGCTACCCTGAAAGTGGCACTGCTGCCACACTCCGTGACAATTCATGAGGCCACTGTTTATCCCAAAACATCCTGTTCTATAAAACAGGGAATCAATCTGGCTAGGTGTCTAGTTCTCATAATTTCTAAGCATCTGGACCAGGTGCCCAGTGTCTTAGCGCTTAAGCACGTACTACTGGCACACAGTGGGTGCATGCTGAGGTGGTTGGAGGTTTTATTTCCATTTTGTTCATACAGTGCAAGCACTACAGGCAAACTGCAGGTGAACAAGGGCATTTCACCCCACTGCCATTGTTCTTTGCACTCCAGACCAATGGAGTTTGGGCTCTGTATCAGAAAAAGGCGGCCTTCCTCAAGCAAGGCTGCAATGTATGAGACTTGCAACAAGTAAATGCAGCATTTGAAGAGCTGTCTCCCACTACCAACCCACAGATCTTCAACTATGCCTATTGAGGGAGCTCTTTCTCTACCATATGCTTTGGTTTCTACCATATCTGTCACACCTTCAGCTCCAGAGCATAATGTTGTACAGTCCTCTTCCATATAAGGTGCAGCTTCATTTTCCATACTTAAGGAAATAACATCCAGCTACTTAAGGCATGCCAGTCTGTCTGTGCACTGGCAGAATCTTTTCCTTTCAGCATTCTCCTCTGAAATGCAACACAGTCACTTCTGTCCAACCGTTTTGGCTCCAGCTATTGTCAGATTTTCAGCATCCTGGAGAATCTGCAGCCTGAGGCCGTTCAGGGCAAAAAAACTTTCTGAGTCTGCCAGCACCAGAGAAAGCCTCAATGCTGGACAGTTATGGTTTCTATAGTGGAACTGCCGCATGCAAGCGGGTGCTTGAAAACAGAGTGGAGAATTGTGATTTTAATGGGCATGCTGAACTGCTCACCATTTCTCAGCAGTGATGCACTATCAATAGGAAGCTAAGGGTGAGATGTCCGTTGAAAAACTGTCCACACATGGGGATCTTTGGAGGACATACTTGCAGAAAGCTGACTGTCTCTCCATGAGGCAACCTCTGGCTGCCAAAAGGGCATGTGCAGACATAATCCGTTTCTCACACAATGCCGAAAGGCAGGTGTGCAGCTGTCTCCTTGGCATAGATCCCAATTCCTTTGAGCATGCAATTGTGCATCCAGAGTCAACCTTGGGAAGCAAAATAAACCCTGCTGAGGCCACAGTTTTAGCCCCTGAGGCCTAGAAGATGTACTTGATGGAAGCTGCTAGGACTGGGACCACCCAGGTCTGGCCTGGTGATACCTTCGAAGCGCTGAGCTGCAGCCATGAGCTGTGATGGAGCTGTGGGGTATTGACAGCTGGAGCCTAGTCCCACCCCTCTGGTGCGAGGCAAGCTGGGTAGACTCAAAGGTTGTGGCCAGGTCCAACCAGGAGTGCAGATTACCTGGCAAGATCTTGGTAATGAGTCAAGTGGAAAGTCTGTCCCCAGGTCAGGATCAGGCCCTGTGAGGGTGACCAGGGTATAACACAGCCCCAAAATGGCTGGGCAGGGCCACAGGGATGGGCCAGGCTGAGGCATCAGCCCATGGGTCCTCATAGGCTTGATACTATACCAAACCAACAGTGAGTTAATCAGCTTTTCTCCTCAGTGGCACCAACACATCCAGTCACCCAGGATTCCTGTCACAAACCTCATTTCTTACTGCCTTGAACTCATGATTTAGGACCACTGTCCTGCAAGAGGATCAAGCACATCTGCAGCCCCGTTAGGGGCTCTTCTTCTTTAATCAGGAAGATCTTTTACTTGTTTACAGTTCATCCTAACAGAGGATTCTGTCTACTCTACTTACTGTGAGCAAGTTGCCAAATCCAGTAGCCTGATGGGGACAAGATGGTACAAAGATACATATAGCTATAGATACAAAGGTACATATATGCATATAGCTATGTCTGTAGATATAGGTATCTAGCTATAGGTAGTGACAAGCCAAGTACATTCAATCTGCCCTGTAGCTGAGCTGTTGACTCATCTTGGTTTCACACCTAGACCATGGTGACTCTCCAATTACAGCCTTGGAGGGGACCTGGACAGAAAAGTCCCTTCCTCTGAGTCCGTCATTTGGGTTCTCACTGGCCCTTGGGCTTCTCTGCTCCCCTGGGCTCATGAAGATGAGTCTTTGGCAGGCTGGTAGCTCCTGTGATGGGCCTGGGTGCAGCTGAAGCCAGGTATTATTCCAGTGTCCTTCCCTACCACCAATACCATTGACAGTATTTTGGAGAAGCTGGACTTTAAAACCTGGTCTGTTTCTTGGCACCCACAACAGAGCTGAGCCTTCTTCCATCAAGAAAAGGACGTACTTGGGGGTGTGGGGGTTGCCTGTCTGTTTTGGGGCTAGGAAGAAGTTACTTTGAATGTGGGCTGAATTTAATCTCTCTAGAAATGACTGGTTGTATTACTTTACTTTCCAACTTTATTCCGAAACCAAAGTCCTGCACATGCATTTGGAGGGGTTGGAACGAGATTATCTTTAAGGCCCCTTCCAACTCAAATCATTCTATGATTCTGTGATCCGTCTGTCAAAACAAAGGAGCCGTACCCTTCACGCAAATAACAAACATCATTTAAATGGTAACAACAGCTAACTCTACCAAGTATTTGAATTCTGTTCCATTTCTCATCAGAGACCGTTTCCACTCAGATCCCAGCAATTTTAACTGAACGTGAGCTGACAACTTTTCAGGGAAGCAGTCTTGAAACTCAGAAGTGCAATTGCAGAGAGCAATCCTACCCCACCACAGTTCCACAAACGAATCTTCACCCTGCCTTTTCCAAGACCTTGAGCATTTGCACTTCCTACAGTTAAGCTGCTGTTCTGCCTGACTCTTGTATCCAGGATGAGGACAAGCAGTAGAAGACAGACGCTAAAAAGCAAGAAGACTGTTTCCGTTGGGCGCTGACGAGCACGCACTTTCACACATTTTGCACGTGCAGTTGAATCATGGAAATAATTCTGCACGCTCCTCCTGCTAATGATCTCTTTGTTAGGAGAAAGGCGGGCCCCAGTCCTATTGACTGTTTACATCTTAATGGGCCCTGGTTTTGAAATCTGTTTCCAAACTCGCTGAGGTTCTATTGTGTGATATTTCCTCTGCAGCATCACACACTTTCAATCAGCATCAGCTCCTTAGCCATAATCACTTCCTGCCTTGGCTTCTGTTCAGCGCTGCAAAACAGAACTCCTGTAAATCGGTCTCTACACAAGAAATAGTAGAGATGAAGTGGTATTGAGGTGGCAGTCAGCAAGAACTGTTTTTATTCATTAGAAATGCTATAAACTGAGTTTGAAATGGTTGTAGGTGACTAGGGGTTTTATTGCTGCATGGTTTTCTTCCTGGTCTTCTGCATGCAAGTTGCTTTGAATACAATGTTGACAATCTATCCCCAGTATCTGAGGATGGTCACTATGTCACCTGCATGTTCCATCACTGCAAATACTGCAGATCCTTGCCACATGCCACCCGCAACTCTGGCCAGTTTGCAGTAACATCACAGAGTTCATCTGCAGGCAGGTTTCCATCTGTATCGTAAGCAGAGTTAAAGTCTGAAATTATGCAAGTGAGAATTCCCGAAGATTTAGGCACAAAAATCCGAACCAAGAACCTAATTTTAAAAATAGCATTTTAGGCTGGGAAGCTTCCATATAAAATTCTAGTGCCTTAAGATATTTCCTCACAATTTCTCATAATATGAATCACATGCACAATAATTGCATCTGTATTAAAGAGAACTTCACTATAATGAGCACTGCTGTAAAACCTCTTTGTCCACATTCAACAAGCTTCTATCCTGCTTACTTCTATCTTTTATGGATTTCACCACTTCAAATCCAGCTTCTTCGATTTCTCCACCTGTATAATTTCCACTCCAGTTCCCATGCAGAGCACTGTAATCATCACTGCTGGAAAAAGAGACACTAAATTAAAGGTAAGACCAAACGAGAGTATAAAACAAAAAGATGATGTCAGGGTAACCATTAAAGATGTTTTAGTGGATAAAACACCAACAGGCACATGCCCTTGTGCTCCTTCAAGCAATAAACACCTTCTAAACAAAAGGGCAAGCAGCAGGCAAGAAGTTCAGCACTGAGTGAAATTTCTTGGCATTCAGTGGCCCCATTACTGAAGTAAGGCTGAACGGCAGCAGCACGTTGTTCAACGCAAGTTCCAGAGTTCCTGGATCGTGCTGCAAGGCTCCAGGAAGGAAGACATTACCGCCTAGATAAGGTCGGTCTTTTAGGGCTAGTAAGTAGTTTTTGCCAAAAGTCTGAGTGCTATTGTGTTTTTTCAGCTTTGATTTTCACCTTCATCAGTGTGGATTTTGCTTTCTTCAGGGCAAATCCTGCTACTGGAAGAAACGTCAGCATTCCTGCCATTACTGTAAAAAAAAAAAAAAAAAGGCCCCTGAAAAGGACCCTAAGACATAACATAGCACACTGGAAGAGGCTATCAGGAACAGGATATCCAGGACAAATGTCTGGCTCTTTACCCTCTTCTGTTGTATGTTTTTAACCTAAGCCTGGTACAAGTTTTGCCTCCATCATCTCAAGGCTTCGTATATACAGATATCATCTTCTGGCAAATCTGTGTTCCAAGGTTTTTTTGTCTGTGAATACCTGGTACATGAAGTATGCCTTATTATTTAAGCAAGCGGGAAGCTAAAACTGATGGGTATGATACAGCTTTTCTGGATCTTTACTGCAACTGAAGACCTCCCACTTAAAGTCATAAAAAAATCCACAACTTATTTTCACTATTCTAATCAATAAACTGCAGTTTCCCCAATTAGAAAGCAGAAATAAGAACACAATTAGTAAAAATTAGTAAAGGTGCATATATAGGTGCCAAAAAGTACCACAGACCAAGTACAACTACCAAGCGCAAACCACCTTGATGTTTCACTGGCCGTGATTCCCATTTGTAGTTTTCAAGTCTCTCCAACCGAGGCTTCTACTTTCTTGAGAAGTGCCTTCATGGTTATTGTCATTTAATTCCTGAAGGAACAACAGCTTGTGGCTTGGTGTTTGTCACGCTTTATTTCCCATGCACAGAGAACACAACCCTGGTATTTAGGATCACTTCTGTTTCAACCTGCAGAATAAAATTCTTAGCAGAGTGCAGCTTCATGCAGCAGACGCTGAGAGGTGGAATTACATTACCACAGGTACAAAGCACCTACTAAACATCTTCAGCTCTTGCACAGCGTGTTTTGTATGTCTCTCAGCTGCTTTCCTTCGAAAATGGATTTAAGAATAAACACTAACCATTAACCCCAGAGACTAAGGATAACAGGCAAATGTTAATAGCAAAGGTTGACTTGTACAGAAATTACTGTCAGAATAAGTCCTCAAAACAGAATCTAAATTCTTTCAATCCAGTAAACTGTCTGTAAGCCATGTAATATTTTAAGAACTTTGACTGCAAATATGTGGACATGGAATGGATTGCCATTAGTGAAGTTGCCCTTGAACTACAGAAGATGGCTTCTGAGTTATTTCATGCACACCAAATGAATTTAATTAATCTCTTTATAGGCCAGCTCAGTCATTTCACTGGAGAGATCCTTTTCCAGTACTAGTCAAGAGATGTCCTTTCACTCCAAGATCTCCACTGAACAAACAAAAGGAGGAAGTGACCAACCTAAGGCAATGCAGGAAACTTAATGGAGTATGATGATTACGTCCAATTCAGCCTTACTTCCTTTTGTCCTTAGCATCACCTTTCTCTGCCCTGCTCATTTTTTTAAAATTGGTTTATTACTCTGTAAGGGATCATTGGACTTTACTGAACATCACCTGTTATTTATTGGATCTTTAATCTGGGCTTTTTGCAAGAAAAGACAGTTTCCAAGAACACTATGGACTACGGCCCAGGGCTCAGCGGGGCTCATGTACCCCAAGGAACCAGCTGACAGTGAAATGGCCACAATGGTCAGAACTCACTGGGGGTGCCTATAAAGCTGAAAAGGGAGTTCTTTTTTTGTTGAAAGTACTTTTCCCTCCAGCAAGAATAAAGCAAAGGCTTTTCACAGACAATACTACTCATCTCCTAGGAGACATTTGCTACAGTCAGTGGGAAACAGCAAGGAGAACCTTCGCCCCAGCCTGCTGCCACTCGCTGACCTTCATACCCCTGGGCAGCACATAGTAAGAATCTGTGGTGCTCTTTTTCTGTTCCAGTCCTTTCACACCTCCTGAGCATCTGAGGAGATAACTTTTCCTCTCAAAAATTCAGCTCCACTTCATTTGCTCCATGTTTATTCCATGCTCCTCTTTACCACTTTAAACACTTTCGCTTCACGAGCTGCACTGCTCAGAAACGGTGTTTGACACCTTCTTGAGGGCCACGGTGGAGAAATTCCTGAGTGCCACGTAGAGA
>JAVSBS010012088.1:48543-82852 GCA_033124195.1 Coracias cyanogaster | reverse complement strand
GAATGACATTGAAATTAACCAGATTTCATTACATCAGTGGAAGATGTCTGGAAAGGCATGACCTAGCTCAGACAGAATTTAGAAATGAGCCAAGAATGCTGATGTTCTGTTTTCTCACACAATAGAAAAGATCAGAATAGGACTTTTTGGCTTGTGCTCCACACTTAGGACTTGATCAGAAAAGAAGGCCTTTTACCAACAGCAACTGGAAGTTCTGTTGTCTGAACAGGAGAAGCAGCTGCTGCTCCAAATCAATAAAGATGATGAGAAACTTACTACTTCTACTCTCAATCAAGACTCCAAAGAAAGGATGCCTACTAAGAATGGAGCAAGGCCTCTCTCTCAGCTTTGAGAAGGCAGCAGTATGTAGAAATTCAAGGAAAAGATACGTGCTTTGTATTTTTATAGCCCATGTACTTTCATAGCCTAGAAAGAGTTGAGTAGGCAAAGAACAGTTGTGTGAACTTGGCTATTTTGAGGCCTTTCCATAAAAAAAAAAGACATCAGAGGAACCTTCACAACATCAGTGTGTATTGCTGCGTTGCTTCTCAAAAAACTGTGGGACTTGATCCTGGAATTTGTGGAAGATAAATCTCAGAACCAATTCTGTTCCTTTGACATTTACACTGTTTAAGCTGAAATGTCAAATCCAGACTCAGACTATTAAGAATTGGTTTGTTATCAAAATCATGAATGCAATTATATCAGCATTTGTATCCAGTTATCATGGGATTAGCTCATCTTTGACAGAGTCCAGTTTGGAATTATTCCTATCATTTCTGTGGTGTCTTGAATCAAAGAGATCACAGTGCAATATTGTTTTGAGATACAAATGTTGATGTGCTTCTCCAAAGTCAGGATCAACACTCATAATAAGAAAGATGCAATCATCTACATGTCACATATGTAATCTCTACTACTGCACTAAATACACAGGAAACCTATGCCTCATTAAAAAAAAAAAAAGCCAGGTGTTTTCCTTCTGGGCCATGTGCGACCTAGTATTGCTCCTGATTGAAGTCCATGGCAAACCTTGCATTAAATTTAATTGCACTGGGCTTTGTTTCTATCTGTAGGAGTACAGACAATTTATGTCACTGAAAACAGTAACTACACTAAGATGTACTTTCCTATGCAAACAAAGTGCAAAGAAGTAAAATAAAAACAAAGTGAGTAGCATAAAGCCACCCACCCAAGAGGCCCATGACTCCAGTAGCAGCCCAATTCATTTAAACAGGCATGGGGACTTAGCCATTCTTTGCCTGATTAAGCACATTTGGTTTTATTGGGTTTTCTTTTCTGTGGACAGCTTCATAGCTTTTTGTTTTTCAAAGCTGTGCTTTCATGTTCTTATTGTTCAGCAACTGCCGTCTTTTTTACCCCTTTATTGAATAGCTCACCTAGGGATAACAGCTTTTCTTTCACATTTTCCCTCAGGCTGAAATGAAAGTAAGGGCATTATGAAAGTGTGTCGTTCAGCACCTACAATAGCAAGTACTAGTTCTAAGAATTATCTCAGCAATGGCAGTGTGTACTCACTTGCAATCTGGAAATGAAAACATCCCAGTTTTTTGCCTCATTGTTGGATGGAATCAGCCTTGCAGGATAGAGATTGCTTGTTCCCACCAGCTGACAATGAAATGAATACTCTGCAGGAGCAGAGATGACAGAAACATTAAATTTAGCAAACTTTTCTCCATCTTGTACAATCTCAACTGAATCTAAAGTGGACCAATTTCTAGCCGAGCCTCCATAGAACTTGTTGGTCATTGAAAACCTAGAAAGACAACACAGGGGAAAAAAAAAATCAAAATGAGAGAAAGAAAGATTTGTTTGATAAAGTACTGGTGGCAGATAAAAGTTCACTGTTGCTAACTGCAGACATCACAGCTGGTATCTTAGCTTGGTCTCCCATGTCATTATGATTGTTCATAAGAGAAGAGAGTTCGTGAATATATTTTTACTACTTCTTACAGTTTCATATCACGAGCACAGCTTTCCACAGCTGTGGCAGGCAAGGAGCAAATGCAATTTCATCCTTCAAGGGCCTCTGCTAGTGCAGTATTTCATCAGTTACCAATAGTTTATAATCAGTGGAACAGAACCTGAGAGACCATCAGTAGGCCTGCAGTGGATCGCAATAAATATTTCAGGGGATTTTTTGAAAATTGCTTTTATAATAGGTACGGATTTGATAATCATCCTGATTTATCAATGCAATTCTTCCTTGGATCAGATGCCTAAATGGCAATTTCCTTAGCAAATGTCTGAATTTGCAGTAGAAGACAGACTTTTCTCTCACTGGAGGGTGGGGAGGAGTCATCAGCCCAAGTTTCCCAATTTGTTGTGGGTTAGGCACAAATAAACATTTTCTCATTTTTAAAAAGTCTGTGTGTGGTATTGCAGCAGTTTCCAGTAGTTTGTAATCATGGTATTTATTGTATGTTTCTACCACTGCAGTCTGAACACCTCCCAAATGTTCTGAAACAGAAATAATTGAGGACATTCAGAAGTACATCCTGATCTTTCACAGCTCAGGACTACATCCTTTTCTTTAACACTTTTTACCCAGTGACTTTGATGTATTCCAGTTATCTCATAAGGAAATTAAATCTTTTTTTCTTATTGGATTTTGCTTTAACCCTACTTGAAGATTTTTTTTTTTTTTTTGCTTATTGATAGCCACAAAAAATTTAGAAGAGGAATCTTTTTAGCAATAAGTGAGACTTGTTACAAAATTTTATAATCTAGTATGTCTATCCACAGTGGATAACACTGTATGTGGATTTTAATATTTGGGATCATACGTAAGTGCAATTACGACAAGTTTGAAAAATAAGCAGTCACTTATAAATGTGGCATGATATAGAATATTTCATATTCTGTAGTGTATATGTCTGTATATAGGGAATATTCTCTGTTGTAGAATATTGCTTTGATTAAATCAGTTGCTTTCAGTAGCATGTCATCCACACAACACAGAGTCTAAACTCAACACAAACAATGCTCTTTAGGAGTAACACACAAATTTGACAGGTTAGTTTACTACAGTAATTGAGACTTCTCTTCTTTTTTTTTTTTTTAATAATCTGTGGCTTTTGATACATATAACTTCATAATCCTCAAGAGTTTTTGCTCAGAAAACGCTTAGAAGGTATCCTAGAACTCAAAGTGTCATTCAGATGAGAAAAGCATGTTTTGTCTTATGGCATTCCTCAAATTTTGAGCCTTAACAGCCCCTTCCATACAACATTCAGCTGCAAGCATCAGTGAAAAAATAAAAAACCTTTGAATTTCATCTGGTACACATTCACAAATATTTTTGCAAAATATTCTATTGTTATAGTGATAAAGTTACAAACTTAAAACATATATTAGCCTAGATATTAATTGCTAGAAGAAAGGAATCATTTCCTGGTACACAGCACAAGCTGAACAGAATTTTCATGGTATCTCATTAGCAATGCCATAGGCACTAGTTGAAGGCCAGTTATAAGCACAGAGAAGTTTACTTAAATGTTTGCGCCAATTACAGATCTTGGGTGTGCTCTGTACTTTTGCTGAGAAGATAAGAAATGTCGTAAACTGGTAATTCTTTGGAGACCTACCATATGAACAAAGAAGTTTTATAAGGCTAGGTCTATGAGTGACCTCCAAGAGAACACTGTTTCCTTATGTTGCACCATATTACTTGCAGATTTATAAGAGTTAAGATTCTAACTAGTAAACTATTTCAGTATAGTTAACTTCATAATACAGGCTTTTATCCTTAGCATTTTTCCAAACAACTGATAGTGAATAGCCTCCAACAAGAAGATATTTAACTGATTACCGATACAACTATAATTCATTAAATTAGAAAAAAGACATATAAACAACAAAAATAAGTAGAATTACTTAATTTAGTTTAATATTTTCTCAGATGAGTAGATACCAAGTAGAATGGGAGAAGAAAGAACAAAGATTTTCTCTGCAGAACTGAAAGTACCTTGCCTTTTATAGGAACTGCTGTGTTCTATTAAACATCAGGGCCAATACAGGAAGCAAACTTTCACACAGACATTATGTACTTTATGTATTGTGGCATAAAAAATTCCTGGCCATAGGCCAGACTCCCTTTGTGCCAGATAACCATATAAACTCTAAATGTCACTAGTAAACAACCACAATCTTGTGGCTATTCATTACAAGGATAGGTATTTTGGAAAAGGAAGCTAGGTGGAATTGCTACTGTTTCAAAGACTCAAAGAGAAACACAGCTGTTTGGCAAAAGACTGTAAAAGATGGTTCTTGGGCCAGTTCTATTCTACACATGCTATAAGCAACAACAACAGTAAAGTGCTTATCAGCGTGAGTGGGGAAAATACTAATGCTCTGCACTTCCCTCCACTTTGACATGTTTTCCCAGAGAAGGTGACAGACAAGTGCTTGATATCATCAGCCTCTGAGAGAGCTGACATGATGCTTCTTCCAGCAAAAGCTACTGCCCACTGCTCCTACACCTGCTGCAGCATTAGTTCTCTTTTCTAAAACCAGCACAACCAGAAACACTCTACAGCCACTCCCTAACAGCTCATCTTTCAGTGGCCACTTGCCAGGAGAATGAACGAGACTGCTGCTCTTGCTAGAGAGAGGGAGATGGCAGCTGTTTGCATAGGATAAAATAGCTATTGCAGCTGCTAGTGGGAGGTGGGATATGACTAGCTGCTCAGCACGAGATGGTAGACTAGTGGTAGTAAGAGCAGGATCTGGATCCAGCTCATGTTGCTGAAGTTGTTGCCTCTTATATTGACAAATAAATTGAGCTATTTGAATCTAGTCCTCTCTGGTGTCACCTTCTGTCTTCAAGGGATGATCTCCTACACCCAAGTAAATGGCCTTTACGGGGGGAATAAACGCAGTCACGTTTCTAAGCTCTGTTCCTTCCCACCTCTTTGCCCTGCTTATTTTGTGTTTATTGAGGTAGAATGTAATCTTGCCAGGGAGGCACCTTGAACAAGAAATGCAATAAAAGTGAACCAGAAGGGGAAAACAAAGGTTATCATGTATCTCTGCGGGGTTTAGAAGCCCTTGACATGCTGAGATAAACAAAGTGAATGAAGTGTTCCTGAATCATTAGAAGATCAACAGATCTTTCTAGTTCTGTTAAGTAGATTTTATGAATTGCATTTTATGCAGTGCAATATTGTATTATGGTAGCTAAAAGAGGTCTACCATGACACAATTGCCTCTTAAATCAAGAGATAATCCAACAAAAACCAGCATAAACCACCAAGTGTATCTTCAGTGAAGAGCTTTCCTTATAAAGGCTTCTGAGGCACGGTGGGTTGATGCCAGCGAGCAGCCAAGCATCCACGTAGCTGCTTGCTCAGTCCCCATCCCAAACAGTACAGGAGAGGAGAATAGAAAGAGCAAAAATGAGGAAACTTGTGGGTGGAGGTAAAGACAGCTTAATAAGTGAAGGAAAGAGGAAAAAAAAGTGATACAGAAGCAATCACTCTTTACCTCCTACAATGCAGTCCGATGCACAGTGAATGCCTAAGCAATGAGTAGCCTGGAAGCCACCCCCCACCTTCTTCCTCTATTCTATTTTTCATTGCTAAGCACCTGTTTCACACACACAAAAATAATCAGTTCAGGTTTTTTTGTGTCTAAATGCCCTGAAGGCCTATTAAAATTCTGGATCACCCCTAGCCCAATGGAATAGATCAAATTCTCCTGCAAACCACAGCCACTCTATGCTACTTTAATTACTTGCTGGATATGACAGTGGTCAGGACTTCACCTACTCTCCTTTCAAGCCCTCACCTATTGTGGAGCCTAAGTTTCTTATCCTAGCATCAAGGGCTGTTCATGCATTTTTGTATTTAGTTATATTGTATTCAAGTAGAAGCACAGGTCAAGAGAAACTTTGTGAGTATTTCTTCCTTTACTACAAAAGGCTCAAAGGATGTGAAAAAATATTCCCGAGTAAGAGAGAGAACATGAACCATTCACCTTTTGTACGGCTGTTTTCCTTTAATTTACAGTCAGTCTGTCTGCAGAGATGCTTCAAATCTCTCCAGATGCACCTCAGATTCACGACCACGTTAAAGTTTTCTTCCAGTAATTAATTAAAATTATAAGATTTTAACAGATGACTAAATATAAATCTGAAACATCTTCATTAAATCCATGTGCATGCACTAACATCACATTTAATTTTCTTATACCTGCTAGAGCAATAAAAATCTAAGATATATGTTTCAGCTGCCAAAGTATTTTGTTTCTATAGCAGCATCCTAAGATCTGCAATTTGCTCTTGTATAACTAAGCAAAACCTGTTGACTACTTTAAAGAAAACAATCCCTCTAAGATCTATCCGTTAACCTGGTAGATACCTTTGCAGCACAGTGCCATGCTCCTTAGGATTTTCAAGTGCTTTACAATTCATATTATTTTCTTGGAACTGTAATTTTACTAGAAGGCATGGTATTATGCTGAGGATGGCCATGTTCAGGATAAATGTAGAAAGAACCAGATTCTTTTATACAGAAGGAGATTACAGGAAAGCAGCTAAGACCTGCACCAGTATGAGCAAAGACACAAAATGAGAATCCAGGGCACTGATTTGGTGGGCCTATCTGTAGGAGAGTGAAACAGGAGCAGTAGCCAGTAGACAGAGAAGCACCAGGGCAGCATCAGAGAAACTGGTATTTTGTGACTTTGAGTAAAAGCAAAGAGACAGCTTGGGCAGAGTCTTGGTTTCAGAACAGTATTTCTGGAATGGGGTCCAAGGAAAATGTTTCCTTCATTCCCTGTGGTTTTCAGGGAAATGCATGCCCCTTTGACAATTTACTGAAACCAAGAAACACTTGGCTGCATCACCAAGGACAAGTCACACACAGCTAACTACAATAGTCAAAGAAGTAAAAATACTATACTAACAGCAATCTTATCTGTACATTATGTTCTTTCACAAAGCTCTAGATGCTTGAGGGGGAGGAGAGATGTTAAATAACAAAATGTGTTTGGGTTTTTGCCCCCTATCATTATCTATGATGATGACTGCAGGTATCTCTATGCACTCCAAATACAACTCCAAACACATCATTGACTTTCTTCATCAGAAGTCCTTCTGATGGTCCTTCTACCTAAGTGTAGAATGTCCTTCTATCTCACTGTAAATAATATTTAATCATACATACCACATGCCGCTTCTACTCTTCTACCAAAATGTTGTTCAAGCTTTGATTGTCTACTAAATTATGACTTTAAACTTCCTCTTTGGTTTCCTTGTATTTCCATTTCCTTTATTCAAAATGTCACAAGTATTTCAGATGGCAAAAGTAATTTGACCTTCTGCTGCCTGAGCAAACATCCAGTTCATCCTCTAATATATGCAAATTTAATTCAGTGCAAGTCCCTGGCCCAAGTCCTTCCCAAATAAATTTAAGAGATGATTAACTGAGGTACCTAAGTGAAAAAAAAAGCAGGTCACATTATCTTTGCCAGAGCTCAAGAAAATAACTTTAACTGCTGTTCCTGCTGCTGAGGAAAGAACTGAGGTTTGTGGACCAGCAGCTGTATGGCGGCCCTCAAACAGAAGGTGATACTTTTCCCCATCCCTAGAATCCACCAGTGAAAGCACCAGCTGCAGGTTCTGCCTTTGACTTTTCAGCCCAAGTCTTCCCATTCCCTAATTTTTCTTCCTTCCTTTCATTGTAAGAGAAAGGTGGTCTTATCATCCATGGACCAGAAAAATGATGAGTTTTTACACCACAAGCTAGCTCTGACAGAGTACACTAGTAACCCACATCAGGAATAAATACAACCCTGGCCATGCAAATAGACTAGAATGGTTTACAAATCACAGTTAAATTTCCCTGACACAGGATGGTGGTTTGAACCTATTAGTAAAACAGGAAGCAGCATATATGAGTACCTTACAGCATGGTTGTCCACCTACACCACTTTTTCAGAACTTTACCTGGGCATACTAATATATTCTCTATGTAGAGCCTACATTATTGTTCTCCTGCATAGTAACTCCTCAGAACAGAAAGCAAATCGTAATTTCAAAAACATTTCCACTTAACTCCTCCTCTTTTTTTTTGCTCTTAGTTTACAAACAGGCTTTGTACATCACAAAGATCTATTCAAGAATAAATCAGAAGTTACCTTATCTCTAGGCTGCTGATTCCAGTCACTGGCTTTGTGTATTTTAATGACAGTCTAAGAATAAGAAACAGATTTTTAATGTTAGAGTAGTCAGCTTTAATTAGATCATTGTGACATTTCAATTGGAGGGAATACTCTAAATCAATAGGCAATTACAAAAGTAATATAGCAAAAGTTCAGTACACAGGAAAATATGACAAAATATTTCTAGAGTTGTTTTTACCCAAGAGTAGGTGCTTCAAAGTAAAGGAAAACAGAGATCATGCTTCATTAATGTACTTGCAGCTGAATTACTACCTAGTAACTGGCAATACACCCCTTCAAGGGAATTCTACAATGAAATGGTGATCTCATTAATGCCAATGGAGATTTCTATGGCTGTAACATCAGCCACAGGGAAACCTGTTTAGACCAAATATAAACAAACAAGAAAGGAAGGAATCTAAGAACAAAAAAAAGTGAAAATAAGAGACTGCAGTTGAAAAAGTTTTTGTGGTGTTGACTCAATCTTTCTCTTCTAAGAATACACAATTTACTATTTTTTTAAATTTTAGGTGTTTAGAAGAATAAAATTAAATTTGTATTAACTTGACATTGCACCATCTCTGATTAGCTTACAGAATCACATGCATTATGAAATTCCTTGTGCTACTCACGTTGTGTTGATGTCAGAGCACTCAGAGGAAGAAATATCCACATTCTGGGTTACAAATGTCACATTTGTCAAATCTATAAAAACTGAATTGTTGGCTTTGAGGCTGACATTTCTAGCATAAAAAAGGATGCATGTATCATTTCCAGTGGTCACATTCAGAGGAGGATATGATAAACTATCTTCTTCCTCAGTGGCCATTAATTGTCGTCTTAATTCCCACACCACATCTGTTCTTCTATAAATCTGGAATAACAGCACATTATCAATTCATCTCCTTTGCAAGAGATATCAGTTGAACACAGACCCTCACCATTCTGTACCATGAACACTCATCCTTCTTAAGTCCTCAAGCAGCCTCAATATTTATTATTGTCTGTCCCTTTAATTGGCAGTATAGAGGGAAATGGGGTGGTGTTAACCTACATTCCCGAGGTCAGGTGCCCACATGTGAAAACCAGCACATTAGGGAAATGAACGTAAACCCATGTTTTTTAATGTTCTTCAGGATAGTAGTATGCATAAGTGCTAACAGGTAGAAGAATTATTTTTTTTTTTACCAAAGGATGTACTGAAAGAAATGCACTTTTTTTTTCTGCAAAATCACAAGGAAACTTCAACTCATCCATTCAGTGACCACCTTCCTTAGTAACAGTAACAGTTTCTGCTTCCTTCATTTTAACAGGCATGAGAACAGGCTACTTAACTACAGCAGTGTTATATTTAGATTCTTCTGAGGGCTTCTGGAAAAAGATCTATACTCACTGGGTTGACATAGTGAACTCCCCTTAGAGACTTCAGTGCATATATACATTTGCTTTTATGAGGTTTCCAGGAATTCCCTAATAGGTAATTCCTTTTTACAAATGTGCTCAGGGCATCCTTGATAAAACAGCCTCATTGATATCAATGGTAAAAACTAGCTGACCTTCTCAGACAATAACTTAACCCTGTTGTTCATATCTTACTCTTCACTTCTTACTCTGTTCAGATCTGGCCTACTTCATTTATTTTTAAAACTCATGTCAGCTTTTCAACTGTGTATTCTACAAGTGACCTCTGCCCTTGAATAGCTTTGGGATACACAAAATGAGAGGCATCACAGGGGTTACCAGAACTGTAATTATGTGGAGCTATTGCCTGAAACCACTTTGAATGGGTTTAAAGACAGGTAAGGACCATTTTCCAGTCTGGAATAGAGGCGATAATATTGCTTTATAACCTGCCTGTGGGAGAGGAGCCCCAGAAGATTTTGTCAACTTAACTGTTGCTCTCTAAATGCTATGGGCCATCTGTTATTTACAACGCATCTTTGCAGATTCCTCATTCTAACAACAAAGCAGAATGGGCTGAGTTAAAAACCCTTGACTAAATTCTCAAATGAAGATTGCAATCTTCCTCTCCCATACATGCATACTTTATGAATTTCTTTTGAATTTAAAGTAGTGCCTTTTCAAATACCTCAGAATATGTGTTATTTTAAAAGAATACCATTTTCTTTAAAAGAAGAGCGTACAACAAAAGAAAATATTCAACTTTTGATATAAAACTTTTAATCTTCCCTTAGGCTTTCCTGAAATGTAATCATTTTATTTCAAACTCAGAGGAAGAGCTGAAGTCAAAATTATATACTGCCTAACAATTGACTTCACTATGTGGGCCCCGCACATCATCTAAAGAGGGCTTTAAAAACCACCTGCTAATAGCTGAAAACAATGCTACATTGGGCTAACTTGGAGGATTAGGTTTAAGGATCTCAAATTAAAAAGAAAGCTATTAGAATACAATTATGAGACTACAGCTTTATTTCTGTTGCTCTGCTGCCAGTACCTTGTCATGAGGCTCTCACATAAAGATTCCCTTTCGTCTCTGAAAAAGCATATGAACCAGAATCGTGTTTGTCTGTGAAGAAGGGGTGTCAGGGACGAAGAAATCCAGTAGTTTGCCATGATTGAACCTGTTTTAACAAATTTACCCATGCTGAAGAAGGAAGGCAACACAGCTTGCCAAAAACATTTCTAAAAGTGGGCTTTATTTCAGTCCTGTTTGTGGCTGAAATTACAGGCAGTCATGAACTGTGCAGCCTAACGAGTCCTTACTTGCACATCACTAAATGGGAGCCCGAAAGCATCAGCTCTCTAGAGAAATGCCCCCCAAACAGCTTACTGGACTACATTTTCATTCTTACAACCTGGAGATGCATTGCTCTAAGTTATCTTTGGGTGAGGTAATTTAGCACATTCAAAATCAGAAAGCACTACCACACAGAGATTCAAGAAAATTTAGTCTTGAGGCTGGAAGGAGGATCTCTGAAACACCCCAGCCTTGGACCCGCTGGCGACCTGAAGACAGCAGTCTTTCCTTCCAGCTGGCCCGCAGAGGGAAGCTACTCCCCTACGTGCCATGCTCCCACAGTACATCCTTGCCTCTCTGTTTAGGCACATTTTCTTATTCTTTTGTTGCTGCACTAACGTGAGCTTACTGAATTAAAAAAACCCAACATTCTCCATGCCGTTTATTTCATACTAAACTATAAATGACAAGATACTTCACTGAGAAATGGAATATATTTACACTGAATCCTTGTAAAGCAAATCAGATTATTTAGGAACAATCCATAATGGCAGTGTGAATCATAGAATAGTTTGGGTAGAAAGATACCTTAAAGATCATGTGGTTCTGACCCTGCTGTCATGGGCAGGGACACCTTCCACTAGACCAGGTTACTCAAAGCCCCATCCAACCTGGCCTTGAACGCTTCATCCACAGCCTCTCTGCAAATCCTTCTCTGCAAGGGCTGCTATCAATCCATTCTCTGCCCAGCCTATATTTCTGTTTGGGATTGCCACAACCCATGTGCAGGACCTCACACTTGGCTTGTTGAACTTGATGTTGTCAACCATTAAACCATATTTCACTGTATTGTTTAGTGCCCCCTTCACCTTTACCCAATCTGAACCATGGGATATGTGAACCTCTATCTTGTTCCTCTGGATTTATCAATGACATTTTTTACCTCAGATATGCAGTGAACAATCACAAGACTTGATTAAATAAGATAATGAAAAGAAAGGGTGCCATTTACATTGTCCTACAACAGAACAGAACACTATAATTACTAACTGAACCTGCAATAGAAATAGCCTGGACAAAATTTTTTCCCTTTCATCTGTTTTGCAAGCCTCCAAATTCAGAATCGTACCTCTTGAAAAGGAGAAAGACAACTGATCTGGAAACATTTTGATGCACTAGCGTACTGATCTTTTCCAAATCAAACAGACCTTACATCCAAAATTATTAATTTGTTTTGTTGTTGTCGCTGGGGTTTTGTTGGCCGTTCCAAAATAGAATGGCAAGAGAGAACGAAAAAGATTTGGAGCCATTTTATGTATATGAAATTACAAACAAATATAAATCAAATGGTTACAAAAATATGTGAGAAAAATACAAAATACTGTGAAAATAAAATTTTCATTGGCTGAAATGATAAATGGTAATGAGCCATAGAAACAGGCTAGATTTCACACTAGTTTCAATGTGGGATTTTGGGATATCAGTTCAACAGATGGTTATGCCTTCTTTTTCAGTCTTGTAATTCTTGACTTTTTCATTGCTATGTTAGGGTGTGCACATCAAGGATAAGAAAACTGTCCTGGTGGTGTTTGTTGCTCCTTTTCATTTCTAATATTATGGATCTATGACCATGTCCTTGCTGTGAAGTTGTTGCTCTTATTGTAACATCTAGGGCAAGGGAAAGTTCTTTCTGGACTGTTAAGGAGAGAAGCGAGGAGGAAGAAGGGTCCACTCCCTCCCTCTTTCTAGGTTGTATTTTGGCCTAGTCCCTGCCTCCTGTGAAGTACTGTGCACTAGAGTGCAGTCTCTGTGTATGCCCTACTTGGTAATTTTTTCAAATGTAGTCATAACATGGTTAAACTAGTTGTTGAAATCACAAAATTACATAAAAATCTTAGCTGCTATTAAGAAAAAAAATGCAGTATAAGAACCAAATATTGCATAATATTATTAAAATTCACAAATGCAGAAAAGAGACTGAAAATACTTAGGGCATGCAGGTATGGACAGCTCAAAATATGTTGTGAAAGGAGAGGTCAAAGAATCCTTTTGCGTCACTTAGGATGGCCTGAACCATGAGGTGTAGCATCCGAGGAGGGGAAGGCAGGCACTACAGCTACTGCCATAGCATCCCAAAGACAAATACCTGCTATCTGAACTAGATTTTAATTTTGACAACTTGAAATCAGTAATTCTTTTGACAGGATACCAAGTTGACTGTACACTTGCATTTTCTCAGTTAGCTTTAACAGGGATTTTTACAATCTTTTTTTGCAAGATATCATTTTAAAAATGGTGGGACCTAGGGAAAAAGGACCTAGAGATCCTGGTGGACACTAAATTGAGCATGAGCCAGCAATGTGGCAAAGGAAGGTAATGGTATCCTGGGCTGCATTAGATTAAGTATTGACAACAGGCTGAAGGTGGGTGATCCTTCCCCTCTCTTCAGCACTGCTGAGGCAACATGTGTAGTGCTGGGTCTGGTGCTGGGCCCAGTACAAGAGAGACATGGACATACTGGAGAGATTCCAGAAACAGGCCACAAGGATGGGTCTGGAACATTTCTTCTATGTGGAAAGTCTGACAGAGCTAGAACTGTTTAGCCTGGAGAAGAGAAGGTTCAAGAGGGGTACCTCATGACTGTGTATAATAACCAGAAGGGAGATTACAATGAAGATGGAGCCAGGCTTTTTTTCAGTGGTGCCTAGTTGTGAGAAACTACAGAATGTACTATTTCACAGGCCCCCTGATCATGTGTGAGTTTGGATAAAAACAAGGGAGTTGTGAGAAAGAATTTGGGGAGGCACAATGTAACCGTGAGAACAATGTGGAGTGATTAAGAAGTCAAGGATTGTTTCTACAGCTGCACATCGTAAATAACAGTAAGAAGACTGACCACCTCTTGCAAGGAAGATAGCGATGGAATTAGAACTAACCAATTAGAGAGCTGTCTAGCCAGGCTATATCAAAACAATTGTAGATCATGAGACTAACAGCATGTAAGAGTATATGTAGTAGCTAACCTCATGAAGAAATGATTCTGTTTGCACCAGCATTTGGAGTCTGTGCCTCATGCACCACACCCAGTGACAGGGATAGAGACAATGGCCACAAATTGAAACACAGGAAGTTTCGTCTGAACATCAGGAAACACCTTTTCTACTGTGACAGTGACCAAACACTGGCACAGGCTGCCCAGAGAAGTTGTGGAGTCTCCATCCTTGGAGATGTTTAAAATTCAACTGGACGCGGTACTGGGCAACTGGCTCTAAGTGGCCCTGCTAGCAGGGAGGTTGGACTAGATGACCTCCAGAGATCAATTCCAACCTCAATTATTCTGTGATTCTATGTGATTCTGTCCTAAATAATCTAAATATCTGTGCCTCACCATAGCCTGAGTAGGATGTAGGTTGAGGATTTAGGATGACTAGATTCCTAGTTTTCAAAAGATACAGAAGCCCAGTCTTGTTAGGATATATTTTCCTGCCTACTAAGTGAACAATGCATATTTTACCTACTCCTTTTTCCAGGTTCTATTGTTTGAATTAACTTATCTGTACAAAATGTGAACCATGAGATATGGTCTGTTCATCACCTATATAGACATGAAATTACGCATAGCACAAAATTTGGAGTAAGTTCAAATTAAAATGCAAACTTTATTGTACAGCAACTACAGTATTTTGCACTCTGCTGCAAAGTTTCTTACGCTCCTGCAACTAGTTTTGACTTTCAAACTTTGAAACTGCCTGAGACAAAACTTCTGCTCTGCTGCAGCTAAACCCAGAGGCTGTTTAAACTGCATTTTCCACCAGGAATGTTAATACGGTGACCTGGTTCATAGAATCACAGAATCATTTTGGTTGGAAGAGACCTCTAAGACCATAAAGTCCAACTGTTAACCTAAGGCTGCCAAGTCACCACTAAACTGTCTCTCAGCTCAGGGGCTGGGCACTCAGAGAACAACTGCAGAGAGTCACCTATGACAATGATGCACCTTTTGTTGGTTTACAAGCAGTTTTGATGCAGAGAACAGGCTGACTTTATTTCAGTGGCACTTCTAATCTAGAAAAATCATTGTCCTTGTTATTATTAGGTTCCACTTGCAAGGCCTCACACCTGTTATGTAAGGGCACCTGGGAAGGTGGGGTTGTTGCTGAAGGGACATGCCTGCTGGGCCAGGCAGGAAATTGTTGCCATTGCCCCCTCTGAGTTATATTCAGAATCCTCCAAACATTTCCAGTGGACATGCAGAGCAAATCAGGAATTACCAGGAGCTCATTTGAATACAGCTTTCTTGCTCATTTACCTATCTCGTTCAAGGTGGTAGGTTATCACAACTTCAAAGTAGTTTCTCAAATTTGGAATTTCTGTTCATACTAAATCACCTGAAATTTTATAGCTGCTGTATAATACAGTAAAACTTAAATATCTAAAGACTACACAAGTCCTAAGTAATTGCACTTGCAGATGCTATCAGAACAAGAATTCATGCTCTGAAATGGTTTGTTCCTTCCACAATAATTCTCTTCAATGCAAATGGCATGAAGTGAAGCTACAATATAGCTTTGGACTGTGAGAGGCAAGCCCTTACACTTTTTACTCGAACATATTTCCTGCCAATATTAATGATTTTGTTTTACTAAGTAGAAGCTTTAAGCTGACCAGAATCACCAGTCTATGTGGAAAAAGCAAGAAGATGTGTAATGTGCTTCTCTTCAGCAAAAATACAAAATAGAAAATCTGTTATAAGCAAAGAAAGAAACATGCTTAATTCAAAATCCGTGCATAATTGAACTATGACAATACTTAGCTTAAGTATGGACTTGGATACCTGTATTGCTCACATACATATGTGCATTCACACATACACATATACAGAAAGAATAGAGTAATACACTCAGAATTAACGAATTTCCAGAAATATAATTTTTTCCCTGCTGACTGCATGGATGTACAGGTTGATCCACACGGAGAATGCAGACCTGAGGGCACTTACAAGAGGGCTGAGAGAAGGAACTTGAAGTGGTCATACTTAAAAGCACACATAAAGAAAAATGTTTTCAAAGTAGGATTACAGTTGCATTGCTTAAACTGGAATGAACTCCTCACAAAAAATGGAAATTAAACTTCCATAAAATGGTCTGCTTCTTAACACTGTGCTTTCTTTCACTTCCACTTCAGCAGCTGGTAGTTGATTGCTATCACACTGAAGTGAATTCTACGCTATTTGTAAGCCCAACCAAGTCATCAGAATAAATGTCAATAGCATGACATTTTACCCAGAGGAAAGCACAGAAATGAGGTACATTATATCAATAGCAAGTATTTTTTAACAATGATTACTACCATTTTAGTCCCCTGCAGGACATATGACCAAGTTTACTGGCTCATATTATCAGATGATTATCTAATGGTTCCCCTGTCCAACCATGCATACTGCTACCAATAAGCCAAGTGGCTCAGGAACAGTGACACTCAGCTCCTACCCAGTGTTCTGCATCCCTCAGGTTTATCACAAAAGCGAGTCTGGGACAGAGATGTTAAAGATGAAATATAAATCTCACTGTAAGAGATAATGATCTCACTGTAAAACATAATGTTCTCTTTTATAATTAATAGTAGTTTTATAACTTGTGGAGAGTATGCAAGTCATGACCAAGCTCTTGGAGATCTGTTAGAAGTGACAATAAAGCTGCAATATTTATTATGCTGCTCAGTTCAGTGGCCTGCATCAACACAATCTGCAGTGTTCGCTTGCAGGTTTATGGATAGATATGTTTCTTCACAGTGCTGTCCTTTTGCAGCACTGGGCTGTATAAGAGACCTCTTGACTGTCATTTACTGAGAGTGCAACTACTCTGTGCAACTGAATATGGCGCAGAGACTATTGAGTCGGCAGGGACCCTGTGAGCGACAGTATTTAGAGCAGAGGAATGTGCTGTGATGCAACACTTGCAGTAAGCATTACTCTTAAAAGACCTTAAAATAAGGCAAGGAATTTTTTTATCTATGGAACATAAAAGCACATCCATAAATGCCACAGTAGTCCCATTTTTTTCTGAAGAAAATGATATTTTCTGTTATTTTCTCACTCCAACTTTTAACAGATTTTTATACCAAACCTTTTCAGCTTTAAGGAGGAGCAGGAACTGGGCTATAAAAAGATCTTGATTTTAGGAAGCAAAGTAAAATGTGTATAAGCTACAGTGCAGTGGAAGGAGCTTCTACTCTTAATTCTCCACCTTATGTATCACTTAGCACAAAAAATCTAAAACCAATTATTCCAATGAAAACAATGTCTTGGTCATCTACCAGAGTGTTAAAACTCATTTACATGCTTTTTGGTAATCAGATTTCTCATTCTAATGTACAAAAGAAAAAAAAAACAACCAACTGTATTATTGCATTGTAAAACAGAATTAATTCCTGACAGGAATCTACCAGATGTATCATTCAAGGATTATTCACTGCTATCAATCTTCTCAGTTTTAAAATTAGATTTTGGGCCCTATTTCAAGCTATTCTGCCATAAAGATAAAATAAGCAGAGATTTTACACCATTTTTAGATTGCTAAGGGAAATACCCACTCCAACTGGTTGTTTTCCCCACTTTTTTATGTCCATATGTGGAATCCAAATTGCCATGGGAGATGTAGAAAAGGATGAGGATCCTCTGCTGTGGTAAGAGGAAATGAATGTGTCATGAGAGTTGGACTGAGGTTAGGGTCCAAAAATGAAAAACGTAGATGGGCCAAAATGTGTTACTCAGCGCTGGGAGAGTTGCCAGTAGTTTGTCCCAGAGGTGGGCTAGTCACAGGGAAATTGAAAATCTGAAGAGGCATAAAAGTCTCCCTCCCTCCACTTAATATTTTGATCCTGCAGCATGGTGTAGGACTAATCTGCAAAACTGGGAAGGCTGTCTCCTTTTTTCCCTAACTGAAAAAAAGAGGTGTGGACAGGATGATAGTATTACATGTTACATTTCAAATCTTTATTGATACTTCAAGGAAATTCCATGTAAACATTAGGAAAATCTTCTTTACTGTGAGGGTGATGGAGCACTGGAACAGGCTGTCCAGAGAGGCTGTGGAACCTCCTTTTCTGGAGACTTTCAAAACCCGCCTGGATGAGTTCCTCTGGAACCTGTTCTAGGTGAACCTGCTTTGGTAGGGGGTTTAGACTAGATGATCTGCAGACGTCCCTTCCAACCCCTAACATTCTGTGATTCTGTGAAATAAATTTATAACTTTAAAAAGTCACACATCATTCTTACCATTCCTCAGATCTGTCTGTAAGAAATTACAGTCTAAATACCAGTATGTTTTTCAGATGGTCAGATTCTCCCTATAAAAATAGTGTTCAATGTGACAACACTATTCTTTGCTTTCAGCATCTCCGTCTGTGTGTGACAACTCTTTTGGTGAAAACAGAGAAAACCAGAACTTGCACCTCAGGGAGTTGTGAGAGGAGTCTGGCTCTGTGTTCCTGGGTATGCTGAATCAAAAGGCAAAGGCTAATAGTTCTAGCAAATTGTATCTCTTTTACAGTGAAGTTAAAATAAACACTTTTTCACAGAAAATCAGTTAAAAAGTGCTTACCTACTACTCTGCTTTCTTGCGCTCAGTATCCACTTAAGTTTTCTGACAGTAGTGTATGTAAGCTAAAAGGTATATATATAAAGGAACCCTACATCAGAAAGTCTAGACAAAGCTAATCTTAGAAATAACATCTGTGCTTTTTTGGAGGAGATTACCACGCTTTCTTTTATTTTGATAAACCCTTTTTCTTCTTCCAACTTTATCTCAATATAGATGTATTTCCACCAAAGCCTAATTAACCCTTCCAGTTAACACATCTCAGCCAATGTCATCAATCTCAATTTCATAATTTCCTTCAACTCCTACCAGTGTCTGGCCCATTAATTAAAACAAAATGAGACCAAAGCATGCAACCTTTGCCAGCAGCTAGGTGTAACTGCTACCTCTGTGGCTGGTAGTCACTAAGCCTTGTCGTGATGTTTTGATATTAAACTCTGGCAAACTGAACTTTATAAGATGAGGGGTACTAGGAAATGAAGACCAACTTCCTTGCAGCACTCCTGGGAAATTGCTTTAGTAGCTTGATCCCTATTGCTGTTCCTATATCAAAACGAATCTTCAATGCCATGTAATGGCAAGCCTGGTTGGGGATTTCATTCAGCCACAATCAGTTGCTCCTGCTGGCAGTTCAGCTTCTAAGAAAAACTGTGTAGTGGTATCATTAGGGTCATAAGGACATCATGGGAGGAGATGGAGTTTTCAACAGTAAGGAGGCAAAGCGAGATCCAACATTCACCTTGCAATAGTTCTGCTCAATGTAAGGCAAGAAACCCTCCTTATTCTGTTCCAGGATTTTGCAAATTATTTGACTGAAAGCCCCAGAGGCAGAGACATTTAGCTGCTAGTATACTTGGGGTTTAACTTTCATACTGTAGTGCACTAAAAAGTAGAATGATACTTTTTGTGATTCATTGAATATGTATCTGTGAAGTTACTCAATCACTTGGGCTAAACGAGAAATCCCATCACAGAAGAATAGCTGCAATGTGTCAATGCAGTTGTAAATACTGAGGTTTTAGTAAAATGAAATGGACAGAAGAAGAACAAACTATGCCATGTAATATAAAATTTGATGTCAGGCAACACTTTATGTATGGATTCTACAACAATGCTTCCATTAACAAATTAAGAGGCCTGTGGCATTTTGGCAGGCCATCTTGCCTGTTTTTATGTGTGTGTGTGGCAGTAACACTAAGGATGTACATCATACAACAGCTCAATAACAGAGATTCCATGCAAGGTTGGAGTCAGCTGGTAAGCCTACAAGGACCAGAACAGTGCTAGGATACTAGGTTGGATCCCAAAAGAAAAGAAGACTTGACAACTTCATGCTGGGCAAATTTGCCTCTTCTCTTGCACCCAACAATTCAGGGGTCCACTGGCAAGTCCCAGAGCCCTCCTACCATTGCCTCTGGATCTGCTGTAGTTTGGTTGGTGCTAACACAGGTGACTGCACAGGGGTTTCACTGCACAGGGTTATTTCCTCAAAAGATATTAGCACCACAAGTTTCTGTAATCAGTAAATTTTCTAATTAGTCAACTTTCTAAAAAGAAAGATACCATATATTAGGTGACTGATATCCAATTCAATTTAAAGTTGTCAGCTACAAGAGTTGGGGTAAATATTTCTTTCAGTCCTCTGAAAGAAATAAGATCCATATTTCAATACACAACCATGGGTGTAACAGTCTATCAACACTGCATTAACACTCTGGCCTAGTACTTAGGTTTGTCTGCTAAAGCTCTAATGTGTAAACTTTGTGAATAGAGGCTTGCATGCAATTCCAGGTTCACAGATTTTTATGCAAAAGCCTGTAGGGTTTAATAAAGGTAACTTTTAGAGACAGCATTTCAATAGAACTATCCATCACTGGGAGCTCCAGTTCTGGGCTCCCTAGGTCAAGAGAAACAGGGAACTATTGGAGAGAGCCCAATGGAGGGCTACAAAGGTGATTAGGGGACTGGAACATCTCTCTTATAAGGAAAGGCTGAGAGACCTGGGTTTGTTTAGCCTGGAGAGGAGAAAACTGAGAGGGGATCTTATCGATGTTTATAAACCTCTAAAGGGCGGGTGTCAAGAGGGTGAGGCCAGTCTCTTTTCAGTGGTGCCCAGTGATAGGATGATGGGCAGAGAGCACAAACTGGAACGCAGGAAGTTCCATGTAAACATATGGAAAAATTTCTTTACTGTGAGGGTGACAGAGCACTGGAACAGGTTGTCAACAGAGGTTGTGGAGTCTCCTTCTCTGGCGACTTTCAAAACCCATCTAGACATGTTCCTATGCAACCTGCTCTAGCTGAACCTGTTTTGGCAGGTGGGTTGATGATCTGCAGGGATCTCTTCCAACTCCTACCATTCTGTGACTCTGTGACCACAAAAGCAAGGATATATTTCTCTGTTGAAGTCATAAATATGCTTGAAAACTACACACATAAGATATATCATCCTCTATCCTAATTTTAGAGGCATGTATGCTGTACTTCTCAGTTTAATGGCTGCATATGCACAATAGCTATGTATAAATAATGATGGCCCCTCTTTTCTGTTTCAAATGCCAGAAAATCATTAGCCGATGGCTTTGAACAGAGTGTAATACTTCAGGAGATCACAGGTAGAGTAAGAGTTAGAAAGTAGGGAAAAACACAGCCAATACATGCATAAATATAGCAGATCGAGAACTGCGCCACAAAATGTCTACCTATCACAAAACACTGAATTTCTAAAACTGAAACATTCTGTGGCTCTACATGAAGTGAATGAATTATTTTCTAAAGTGAAAAGAAAAATAGAATATGATATGCCGGTTGAAATTAAAATGAAATAAGGCATTTTTTTTCTAACTAGTTCTAAACTGTGTTAAAAATGGGATGCACTAAAACTTAGGGACTTGTTATTTTACCATCAGATCACATACACTTCCCAGTATCAGGGATCTGCATTTTACTGATTATTGGCAATTGTCTATGTCACATGTTGATAAAGTGTGTCTTTGTTCCTCTAACAGCTATTCCTTTAGCACAGACAACAGAGAGTGCAATAGAAACCAAAAGATGCAGGATATAAATGCTTTCACCAGTGCACAGGGTATCCCTGTGGTTGTGCCAGCTGGTTCTTTTACCAGCTTTATTCATTTAATTTCCTAGGGAAGGAAATTAAGGAGGAGGAAGAAAGGAGGACCAGGAGTACTGCAGGTAGATGTTTAGGACAAGGCTGCTCTGACCACAGGTGAGAGCTGCCTAGCCACACTGTATCAAGCTCCTGGCTCTTCAGCCCTAGGAACATGTTGGGAGGAGACACATATGCTGTGATCCTCTGGGTGGATGAGGTAATTTCCTTTCTAACCCTTTGCTTCACCTCCAAAACAGAAGTGGATGTCTGTCTCTGAAAAAGGTCAGGCCTATGGGCTTTGGTGTCTGGAGAAAGTGCTGAAGATACAAGTGTCTGTGCTTGGCAGTAGCAATGAGGTAAATTGTAGGTCCTTGTTGACAAGGAACTTGAGAATGCAACCTGTTTCACTGCACTGAAAGTAGGGAAAACTGCACCACGCTTGGAGTGCTAGCTACCTGATTTCCAGCTGACACAGTCAGGTTTTTTTTTTTTTTATTTCCTGGTTGCCAACAGAATAATGATTTATGTGCAGCAGGCATTTCTTTGATGTGGCGATTATTTTCATTTTCAAAAGTGGCAATTCTACAACAACCTAATAGGCAAGCATGAGGAGGAAAGTCTGTGAGCTTCCTTTAGCAGAGTTTTGTTCAGTCTTTTGGCTGCCTCTTTTTGCTCATGGCCTTCAGTTAAATAAGTTACATATTACCTTTCACATTCCTGTCCCAGAGAAATGCTATGGCAATATCCCAATCTTCCACTGCCAAGACACAAGACCAGCTAAATGTGAGACCAAAGGTCCACCTAGCTCCCTACCAGTGCAACAGATGGTAGCTGGCAGCTAAAAATAAGGAAAGGATAAATACAAACAATACTTGTCCCAAGATAGTCTCCTTGATTTCTATAATCTTTGGGTTAGAAACCTTCAGGGTCAAAGGTTGCATTTAAATGAACACGTGTAATAGGATCTTCCTTTTATCCTTCCTATCTTCATTTCATTAGTTAACCACATCACTGAAATCCATGTACTTTTGTCACCCCAAAGTCATTTACTTTGTTTCTTTAAAGAAATTTAGTGCTTCTGAATTACTGTCTTACAATCTGTGAGTAGTGATAATCATGAATACTGGCCAGAGACATTGAATAACCATTGCCTATTTAGCCTGTTCATGTTATTGGTGGTTTTATTTATTATTTCCCTCTTCAATTGTTAATTTTCCGAGGTAAAATATTTTCATCTTGTAGTTCTACTGTATCACTTTGGAGATGTGGTGGCCAGAATCACATACCATTCCACTGGTTGACGTACATTCACCGAGGACTTAGTTAACTAATGGATGCTTGCTGCTTTGTCTTCCTCCTTTCCAAATGATTTGTAACACTCTGCTCGCTATTCATCCCACTGCTGACTGCTGGGATTTTCCGAGAGATCTACCCACATTCACACCATAATTTCTCTTCTGAGAAATTGTAGTCACTCACCATAGTGTAAGATGCATATTTAAGGTTTTCCTTATGTGTGTTACTTTCCTTCATACCGGATTTCATCTGTCATTTTATCACCAGTAACACAGTGCTGTGAATGGTTTCTCTAACTTGTCAGTACATCAGCAAACTTTGGCAATTTGTGATTTCTGTCCCCTTTCCATACAAACAATGATTCTGTTGAACAGCACAGCTATCAACACCAGTTCCCAGAGAATTCCACTGATAATTACTCTCCACTGTAAACACTGACCCTTTATGTTTGTCCTTTTTTCCTACCTTTTTAAAATTTCTGTCCCAAAATAATTTCTTATTTTTCCTTTTTTACTGTAGCAACCGGGCGGCTTTTGCATATGTATTTTATGCCTCTCAAAGAACACTGAATCCATGTCATGTTTTCTTCATGTACCCTTGTATTTATTACTTCTGTTTCAACCAATTTTGTTAGTGCAGAAAATATGTTTCCTGGTTGTATTTGTTCAGACATGGAATCTCTTTTCAAACCCCATGTCACTCTTGCCCCTTCCATCTCCTCTGGGATTAAGGCCAAACTAATTTATAATTTATATACATACATATCAAAAATTAGAATTTAGGAGTTATACATTAGAAATCTTGACAATTTATAGTCTTGCGGATTATTTTATTTAAAAAATTAAGTAAAAATTATTTGTGTTGTCACTCATTCTTCTGAGTTCCACTGTGTCTTTCAAAATTACTTTTTGGCATACAGTTTCAGATTAGTATGTTGTGTTTAAACAGTTTGCATTCTATCTACAAAGTCAGTAAACATAGTTAGTGGACCTTACCATGAAATTTGCCAATTCACAGATATATGGATAATTTCAGGTTTAGGATTCAATCTGGGTTAAAGTCATATCACTTGGATGCTGGATGCTCTTTGGCCTCAGTCTTCAAAGATGTTATTCCTAGAATAGGACTATATAATTCCTAAACTATAACATGACTACCAGCATGCCCTATCAATAAGCTTCTTTACAGTTACAGATTCCATTTATTCTACCCTATTTTAACCACACACCTTAATTTGATCTAAATAATATGTTTATGATCTCTGCCTATACATTTTTAAGAATATTGCTTGAAATTTTTATTCCTGCATTTTACCAGTTTCTGTTTTTTCCCTAAGACAGAATTCACTTGTATCTTCCTTCACCAGCCCTCCTCCACCCTGGTCCTTTGTTTTAAATGCCCGTATAACTTTCTAATTTGGTGTATACAGAACATGTGTATAGGCTTCATCTATGTCTTACAAAGCTAGTTAGCAACTGAAAATAAAAAAGATTGTTCTGATCAGATAAGAATAATAGCTTAGTTTCATGCTGCCTTTCATTTTCCAGATA
Organism: Coracias cyanogaster; assembly: GCA_033124195.1. Classification (NCBI taxonomy): domain Eukaryota; kingdom Metazoa; phylum Chordata; class Aves; order Coraciiformes; family Coraciidae; genus Coracias; species Coracias cyanogaster. The sequence continues at coordinate 58,411 of JAVSBS010012088.1, read as the reverse complement.
AGTCAATACGAATATATATTAAAAACCATAAATATAAAATGAAAACTAAAGTTGCAAAAGTGTTTAAAGTGAATCTTAATGCCATAGTGCAAAGCCTAGGGTTAAAAGTAAAACACTAGTTTTCAGTTATTTCCCTGAATTCCCCACTAACACATGGAATGAATCATACAGAATTGCTACCAAGCATTTCTTACATCCTTAGCATTCAATTTTCAAGCTAATTTGGCTAAATGTTTGTTCATTTTTTTTTCCTCTAGAGTTACACCTAACTGGTTTCAACCAGCCTTAAGCAGCTCTTTTGTAATTATTTAAAAAGGCTCTACCTCTATTAAGTAAAAAAAAACCTAAAACCACACTGAGTTAGCTACGAAATAATTAAGTGCGTATTCTTCATCTACAAGTTAAAGTTTATTTTTTTATTATAATGGAATTCTTTAAGTAGGGAGAGGAGAGGACTAAAGGATGAGGAATTTTTCTGGTTTTTCTCTTTTAGGTTGGAAGCACTGATGCTTTATTATACTATGTCAGACTACAACTGCTCCTTCAGATGTATAAAATAGAAGAGTTAAATGGATAAAGAAATTCCTGTATTCAAGGATTCATGAAGACATCCACCCTGCAACCCCAACTCTAGCATTTGGCATTATAACCATTTTTCTAACATTTGGTTCTTTGGAAAGCTCCCATTATATAATGTTTGAGTATATTAAATGATTTAAAGCATTTCATTAATCAGAAGCTGTAAAGTCAGTGGGGTGGCTGTTGCAGAGTTTAGTTTCCTCAGAGTGGTGAACTGAATAGTCAACAATAAAGAGAGGAGCTGGATGTAAGTGGAAGATGCAGTGCTGCATTAAAAAAAACACATTAAGTAGAAAGTAGAAACAAAGAAAATGCAACCACAAGCACCTGTCAAAGAATATAAAACCTTTTCATACTCTTCTCATTTGGGGTGTACATCAATAGTACCTGAGGATACCTTCAAGAGATACTTGCTGAGAGTTAAATGCAAGCACTTGTGCTGCAGATGCCCATGTTATTTACAGCTGAATGAAGTTCCTATAACTCATATTGCTTGGCTCTGAGTGGGTTCAAAGACTCAAAACACTTAAATGCCAACTAGAGCCGACAGCTTGTAGAATGAAGCAATCAAAAGCCCACAGTAGCTGAAACTCTGAAAATGTGGAGGCTATAGAGAAGGTTTAAACAGCACTTCACAACGCATCTGTAAGAAGTGGAGTCAGCAAAATGAATATCAGCTGGGAAGAAGCCATAAATCTCCTTTTGGCACTACATGGTTCCTCAGCATTCCATCTAACTGGGAAGAGATATCTATAAAACTGTCTTTTAAAAGTTTCAGAAGCAAACTTGTGAAAATGTGAATGGACCCCACGAGGATCTGAAGGATGGGAAACATGATGAGATTTGTGATTTGAAGCATATCTATGTTTCAATCACTGCAGCCTTTTTAACCTTTTCAAATACAACACCACAGGTAAAATTATGTATTGCAACTACAAGCCAAAAAAACTAACTACCAGCAAGCACAAGAAGAGGGGTAACATATTTCCCAAGAACCAAAAATTCATATATTAATGAGAACTCCTTATGCAAGAGTGGAATAAGGACTGCAGAGGGGTTTGATTCTCCTGAAGAAAAATCAGCTATCAAATGAGTTTCAAGGGGAAGAAAGGTTTTGGCAGGAGACTTCTCTGTTCTTGGGATAAATTTCTGGCTTTTAACGGAAAATAAGATACGAAATTTTGAGTGAGAGTTGTCTGACTAAATGTATATATCAAGATATGATCTAAGCATGAGGACTGCCTTTATGGTTGTCAGAGACAAAGGAGGTTATGAAGGGTGAGATCCATCTCATCCTGCAGCAGTCCTCAACAAAACAGGTCAGAAGGATCATCCCCTAAAAAGTCTTTGATTGTAGAGAGAACCCTGGTTGATGACTTCAGTTGTAGACATTTACACGTAAGTTGCCCAGAATTAGGTGATATAAATAACTCTGTCAATGTCAGCCCAACTTAGCTAGACCGCAAACGCAAAGCATTTTTGGAACAAGAGTTGCAAGATGTGGCAGTTGCCGTGCTGGAGAAAGGCAGATGTTTTATGACATAATGAGATATCCAGAGGAATAATCAACTGATTAATGAAACCATTTCGTGTAGGTCACCAAACAGCATCTCTGTCAGGGCCTTAATTGTGTCTTACAAGTGCTGAAACTGGAACAGAACAAGAAGCAACCTGGGGTAACTAACTGATAGCTATGATAGCCCAAAGGGATCTGTGGCTGCACAGAAAAAAAGTAAACAACTCTTTCCCATCAAATCAGAAAACAGACTTAGTCATAATGGAGTTTTGCTTCTTATCTTATTAATTCACTTTCTGTGAAGGCAATACCAGCCTGGAATCTTTTCCAATATATGCATTTCTCACATCTCTTATTCTCTGCTTGAGGCAACAGAAGAATGAAAGAATGTAACAAGACAATGCTGTGAAGCCATTAACTGTCCAGCAGCAAGGAGACAGAGCCATTGGGAGAGAAGTATCCCATTGCTGCAGTGTTTGGGAGTTTCATTGCATAAAATTAATTTACCTGATCAGAAGGAGCTGTCCTTTTTTTGTGTGTGTCATGCTTAAAGCTCATTTCTTTCATCAGCAAGAAAAAACCAGCTTGGTAAATGCAAATCTTTCATACTGAATGATTGCTATTGATTTTCAAATATACCAAGTAATGTAAACCCTTTTCCTAGACGATCAAAGCCCTTTACTTCTCATATATAGTGATCCTGGTTACCAGTGGGGATTGACCCTGTAACTTCTAGGTCATGGAATATAGTCTTTATAACTTAAGCAAAGGGAGCTAATCCTTTAGCTTAAGGTTAAGAAACAGTTCACATCTTCTGTAGTTCAAGCACAGCTAAAGATATGTAATATGTACTAAGAAGAGGTTACATGCAAATGTACAGACAGATAAACAGTCAAAAGGCACTTTCCATTTTGCCTTTTCTAGTTCTGTACAGAAGCTGATAACCTTGATTACACTGAAATAACTTAAAGCTATTGGGGGGGAGGAGGAATATGCTTCAAATGTTTTTATACAGCATTGAATTTACAGAATCAAATTACTTATTTAAAAAAAATGCAGAACTTCTTAAAATACATTGCTTTGATTATTTTAAAGTGCTCCAGTTGCTCAAACTGTCACATTAATTTAGAAAGTCTGTTGAAATATGCATAAGATTTAAAATACAACAAACTTTTAAAATTGCTCAAAAAATTTCTTCTCTTGGCACCAATTCTTTCATTAATTAAAAATATTTTTCATTCCAATTGTTCTAAATGCAATTTTCAGCTAAGAATGCCCATGTCCCTTTGATTTCAAGCAATATACAGCCACGATAACTTAATAGTTTTTATTTTTATTTTGGATCATTGTTTTAAAAAATTACAAAAAAGTCAGATCAAAAGTCCTGGGCTCATGTCCTCTCTTTTACCGCTAAAACATACAGCACAGAGAATATCAGTGTGAGCTTGCTTCCTCGTGCTGCTCTGTCTTTGAATTCTACATCTGGTCTTCCAAACCCTGTCTCTGGAAATTGATTTTTTGGGGTGGATTATTGAAGAAAGTTCTTGTTTTTCTTCATTAGAACTAGCCTTTTTCCCAGAATCCAAAGGGACTATTCTGATATGTCTTGTTGGATAGCCAGAGGTTGAAGATCCTACCTTCCTGCAAAACCCCAGATTATTTCTGATCAAACACAGAACACTTTTGAGGGGCTCATCCACTTCTGGCTTAAAAAGCATTCATGAAGTGCAGTCAAGTTGCCTCTTACTCTTCTTTTGGATAAGCTAGAGGGACTTCACTCCATACCCATTTAAAACAGGTTGTCCAGGGTTCATTCTTGTGTTAAGAACAGTTGTGAATTTTTCTTTGTGTTCTCTCCTGAAAACCCTCTAACTTCTCAAGATTCTGTCTGCAGTGCTCAAACTAGATCTAGACAATCCACCAATGTCTTTCCTGTTGCCTAAAGCAAGGAAATTATATCTTCTGTATTCTCAAGTGACATTATCTTGACTTTGAATTAAAATTCAAATTAAACTAACCATCATATTAGGAGCTAAGATGTGTTACCACTGGAACAGATAGATACGTTTCTTTCAAAGTTACTGATTTTTAGGATGCAGCCCATCCTGCAGATGTGTCTGTTAGTGGGTACTGTATTCTGTTTCCTTCAAGGTACAACTGTCTTCATTTAATCACATTGAAATTTGAATATTTCTTGATTACAACTAGTATGTGATACAAAACACATAACTCTGCATAAATAACTATTCTGCATGCTACTTACTGCTAACATAAGATGACATGATCTGTAAATGATGTTTTAACTATCAGCAAGGGTGAAACTTTACCTTCATTGTTGTAAATACCAAGTACTGACTAAAAGAAATGGAACCAGTTGTTTTAAAAATGGATACATTAGTAGCCTTAAATTAATTGACCACTCTGTCTTTACTGATCAGCCACACTAAGAAGTGTGATAAGGTTTGACATAGAGTTTACTGTAAAACCCATACAGTTACATGGAAAAATAAATCTAAAATTACAGTCCTTAAAAATAATAATAAGTTCTAAAGACAACGGCAGATTTATGGTCTCCTAGAAAAGTAAAACTTCAATAGTTATGTGATATAGCTACCCTACATGAAAATTCATGCAATCATTTCTGGTCAAAACCTCACATAATACAGATTGCTTGCTTGTGTAATCTTGAAAATAATCTACACCGTTCCTCTGTAAACACTAAATTGTTAGATGCCAAAAATCTGTCAGTTTTAGGCACTGAAGGTCACTCACCCTCGAAGGTCTTACTGCAGTATATATCACTGAAAAATGAATCCCTTGTTCCTGCAGATCCATGGTCAGTCTTCCAATTATTTTGTCTACGAATAGAAACATGTATAATTTAACAAACTGTAAGCTGAGAAAGCTAAAATCCTACAGTAGTTGGAGAAGTAGTGATCTAGATGTTTAAGCTTATTTAGTTTACTTAAGCAATTTAGGTGCTTGTACCATTTTGAATATCAACAGGTACAAATGGGATAAAACATGTTTAGTGTTTTGGAAAAATGCACAGTTTCAGTGAGACAATACAAAACAAATACATTACTACAGTTCAGAAAAAGGGATGTTTTGAAACCAAAAAGTAAATACAGTAGAAACCATACCTAAAAGGCTGAACTTTGGACAATTAAAAGCAAGAGCAGAAGAAATCACTTAAGAGATGAGAACAGGATGCATATATTGTTAGTCAAGTTACCAGTTAATAAATAAATAATACAGCTTAAGTAGTGTTACTCTGTAAGTTACAAAGTACACATAACCAATACTGAGCAACAATACTCAAAATGCAGCATTTAGTGTAGGGAATTGCATGCATAATATTGACAGCAATATTCCTTTTTGCTTCAGGGGATTTAAAACCTGATTCTGCACCCTCAACAGGACAGAAAAAAATTTGCTGTTGACTACAGTGGAGACCAAAGTAAAAATACGATGGAATATTTCTGAAAAAGGAAAGAAAAGTCAATTAAGGAAGAGAGGACCTTTCAAAGAGGTGCAAAGATGCCTCTGCAGAAGATCCTTCTTTAGTTCTGAAACCACAGGTGGTTGGACAAATACAACTGATAAATGTTTTCAAGCTATATGCAGAAATATCAACATCTGCTCATGATAAGGAGCATAATAGTTGTGAAGCAAGAACCTGTATTAGTGTTGTTATTGGGACTGATAGAGAAATGAGCAAGCAGACTCACATTTACTGTTCCAGTGCCTTCCTACTTGTCATCCATGTAACAGTCTGGTGAATGGGTATTTTATAGCCTGGACACACAAGCTTCTTAGATTTTGAGGTTATACTTTACAGAAACTGTATTTCATTTTCATGTATTTTAAGTGGACCTTATATTATTATCCTTTTTAACTTCTTCTATTTACAGTAATTATGGTATTCTGGCTGAGTAAAGTGTTTAGTTTTTGTAAAAATGCAAGCATTGGTGTTTCTGCAGGGTTTTAACCAAATTGATTTCCTCACATTAGTCAACAATCATAGCTATGTAAATTTTCCTTCAAAAAAATTATTGCTAAAAGGATCTACTATAAGAAATGGACTTACTCAGAAAATGAATTGCTTACGTACTACTAGTGCCCTTATACTGGGTGTGGAGGTCCAAGACATTACAAAATGTAGATTTTGTATTCTATATGCATCTCACTGGAAATGCTCAGCAGCCTCAGCTAAAATTTGCAGAAGAAAGAATAATACATAGAAAAATGCATACATTGTTTTTGCTCCCATTAAAGCAACCAATTGCTTTTTGAAATAACATGTTATTTGCATTTCACTTCAGTAAGGAGCTACATGTAGCTATAGTTACCAGTAACATCTATAACTCTTGCCTTTGGGAAGATTCCACAGGCAATTCCTTAAAGCAGAGAAGCTGATGTGAACACACTTAAGACAAGAGAGTTGATACAGATCTTTGTTTGCCTGTGATCAAGACTCTACTTATAAAGTATTTGCAAATTCCCCAAGGAAAGGGGTCCAGATTGACCACCATATTTTTGAGCACCTAAATTACATTCCTACATGGGAACATTAGTCGTCCTAGGCTCTTTCTCTAATGGAACAAGAGTCACCTCCAGATGGTAATATTTATGGCAGAGTGATTTTAGAGTGGTTCTACTGAAGTGTTTTGGATTTTTCTTTTATTTTAGATAGCATTAATCAAGGAAACACTACACAGATCTATGAATGTAAAACAGTTTGTCCTTCCAATTAGCATAATTGTCTGCGTCCATGCCCTGGTGGAAGAATTAAACTTTTCTAATTCACTAAAGATGTATACCTTGAATTTCACCAGGGAGTGCAGGATTAGGGCTGTTGTTAATTTCTAACCTACCTTAATTTCTTTTTGTGCTTTTACACATGGATGGAAGAAAAGAAATTAGAAGAAGTGTTCTGGAAGGAAGAAAGTTAAAAGAAAGGAAGAGTATAAACGATGAACAAGTGAGAAAGAATAGAAAAAATCAAGATGAGAGGTGGGGAAATGGGAGAGAAGAGAAAGAGCTGAAAGAGGCATGCACTGAGGATCAGAGTGCAAACAGGAATAGGTGCAATAGCAATAGAAGAGCCTCATCTTATGCAGATGGAGTCACAGGCAGCTTTGCCATTGATTTTGAGGTACGCTGGATCCAGCAGGTAAGAGTAACATGACAGAATGCAACCTTCTCTTGAGCAGACAAACCTTTAGGAAAAAACTGGCAAAAAGTAATAACGTCAAACTGGACTTCACGCAAAGGAAAGTAAGAAGAAATACTGAAAACAAGCATAAAGAAAACTGTAAGTTTGAATCCCTTGAAACTTGATCAGATTTGGATTCTAAATTCCAGTTTGGATTTTGTAATGTGCCTCATTTTAATAATGTGCTAAAAACCTCGGCTTACTTCAACTTCTCGATATTTCAGAACAGCACATTTCTCTTGAGCAGAATCTGAGCCCATTTGATCTGTCTCACAGAGCTTCTATCTGCAGTGAATAAAATGGCAGGAGAGATTTCTCTGACATTTTATTACATCGGATTTTAAAACCCTCTACAGCAGAAAGAAAAGAAGTTGTTCTAACAAACATAAGAGGCTTTGTGAACTTCTAGGCAGCCTACTACAAGGTCTGCAGTGTTTTTCTATGGGTTTACCATTGATACTGAAAAAAAAAAATTACAAGTGATATTCATGGGTTAACAATTCTCTTGTCACATTGCAGACATGTGACAAATAATACTTTCTGTTGCTTATCCAGGTAGGCTCTAGCATCAGTCCCTATATAGCAAACATGAATAACTTGTGACCTTGCAAGCAGTTATGACTGTGAAGGGTCTCCTGACAGCTGTATTTGGCAAATGACTATGGTTGTGCTGCAAACAGTACCTAGATGCCTAGACCTGCTGGAGCCGCAGACTGCATGACTTGAAAGATGGTGTTTGAGACATTAATCTACTTCTTTTGGAATTACTCTCTTTCAACTCTATTCCATCTACTACACAGGCCTTCAGTGGGTTAATTTTAAGGAACCATGGCTCAGTAAATTTCACTTGAATTAAAACTTCCTGTTGATGTTATTTCCAGGTTTTATTCAGCAATTCACTGAGTGGCTACTTTGGAAAATAAGCAGAAGGTGAGGATTCAGCCCACAATGCCACTCTTCTAGAGCACAGCTGAGATGCAGAATATTAAGTGCAGATTTTGCACTTGGCCATACAAAGTGGCACATCTTCCCTGATCCACACACCTTTTTCCTGATAACAGCCAGTTGGCACTATCTAGAAAGCTAGTATAGCCTGTTTCTCCACTATCCTACAGTCCCTAGTTAACTGTGCTGTCCCAAAACAAAGTGGTCTGAGACAGGGTTCAGGAAGCTTTTTCTTGAGTTTGTGCAGCTGATGAAAGAAATGTCCCATAAAGAAAAAGCTGATGTTAGCCAAGGCCAACATTAAGCCAAGGCTTTTCCTATTTAATATGCTCTGGGGACAAGAAAAGAGAACTAAACAACTCCTCTGCAATTCAGAAATGGAAATCCAGCTGCTTATTTGAGTATAAAAAACACGTTCACTTTGGAGTAGTGCAAAAATAAAGGGAAAAGGACACACCACTGATTTCAGTACTGAGGTATTTTCCTGATTTTTAAATCTGCTTCTGATTTTACCCCCCACCCCCAGCTCTGGGCAGAAACAGTTATAGGTACGAAGGACACTGCTTAATTATCAGCCCACTGCACTACACAGCCCTGAAACTACCACTACAGTGATTTGTAGACTTTATAACTTGATCTCTAATTCAGAGTAGTAAGAGAAAGCCCTCCAAAAAACCCAGATGCCTCTCAGTGCCTCTTTGGTGTATGGCATGTCTTTTCAGCCAGATGGTATGCATGAAAAGTTTTATTATATTGTTATATGGAAAGATTCAACTTTAGCTGGTCTTTAATACCTGCAAAACAAATAAAAGACTCTAAAATAAAAGGCTCTGAAGGGCATCAGTATCGTTTTACAAAGATTAGAAAAACATTTCCTATTCATTCAGACACCCTCTGTTGAGACCAAGACTTTTGAACTGCTGGATGAGGCAGACACCTTCAGCTGCTGGTGTGTGAGATGAGATTCTAGGAGGCTATGCGACATGCATGGAGATGCAGGGTTCGTGCTCTGAACTGGGAGGATCTCAGACCATAAGCAAAGGCCCATGCCTGAAGCAGCGGTGAGTTATCATTACATTTCAGGTCACAGAGCTGTATCCATTTCAATGGAATTTGAATCAGACACTCAGTACTTCAACACTATGATAATTGACTGCTCAGAAGTTCTGTAGATATAGGAAAAGAAAACCTTTAAATAGCAGCTTTACAGCAAAACTCAGGAACCAGAGAATACAATCTGCTCAAGTGAAAACACAGATTTAAATAATTAAATGTTAGTTTATCTTGGTCATATTGCTTACCATTTTCAGCAATTGTTTCCAGGGTGGAAATCTCATTGAAACCACTATGAAAAAAAGTGAGAGAAAAATAATTCAAAATCTTTTATAGGCAAGAACAACACAAACCAGAAATGTACAGACACTAACTAGTAATGGGATTACTGTCAGTGTCAGTCCCTCCATCATTCTCTCATCTCCTCCTTATGACACTTTTCTTCTGCAAAATCATTAATAGTACAAGGACCACATCTTCAGCTGATTCGTCAAACTTCCTTAGCTGCAGAGAAGCTTGACTACCGACGTTTTGGCCAATTTCTGTGCAGTTTTCTT
>JAVSBS010012088.1:0-48533 GCA_033124195.1 Coracias cyanogaster | reverse complement strand
ATTTGGTATTGGCCCCTTTTCTAACATTTGTGCATGAGTTCCTTAAAATGGACATAATGCCTTTTTCTTGTGTAGTGAAGTGATAACTATAATTGTACTTCCTCAGGACCCATTGATCTGTGCACCGTATACCAACATGCACAAATGCCCAAGTAACAGGCCAGGAGAAGCTGATCAGAGGGACTTAATACACCCACACCTTGTATTTTCTAAATATACATTCACCTGAAGGAATAGTCTTTCTCTATCTTTGTTAGATCACAGTTTCCACAGGCCTAGAAACATGAAGAATTATAGCCCTCTTATTTCTTCTAGAGTGATGAAAACCAATCTCTTTATTTATATTAACTTCAGGTTTGTCTGAATGTTTATTTGCTGGCTTATTTATCCTGCCAGTTTTTTTGACCCCTGGAATGCCTTCTAGCAATTAATTTGGCAGGTTAATCATGTGTTGCATAAAATAATTCAGCCTTTCTGCTAGAAGTGTGTTACCATTTAGTTTTATTAGTTGCCCCTTTGTTCTCATATAATGAGGCAGACAAAATAGAAATGCCTGACTGACTTTCTCAACGTACTTCATCTATTACACCTGGTAAACTCATCAGGGGAGTTTAAAAAACTGAATTCACCCTTGCAAGAAAAACAACTTTACTAACTCTGTAAGCTGCCACTTTGGTTTTTAAAGTCCCTGAATACAAGTGACATTTTCAAAAGCATTAAAAATCATGCACACCTGTGGGTCCGTTTTGTTTGCGACAAGCTCCTACCTGACAAGTGGTTGTAGCTGAACCACCAGTAAGTTTGGTTTAGATGCATTCACTTCCAGTTGAGAGATGTTGAGATTAGTTATGTTTGTTAACTTCCAATCTCCTGACTCCTGAAGAAAGCTCAGAAGATACCTGGTAGCTTCACAGTCAACAGCTGGCAAAACTAAAGATGAAGGAGAAGACTGAAGACTTTCCTGTAATACATTTATGAATAGTTTGTTTACTTGCTTAATAATTAAACGCAAACCTTTATGTATGTATCCTTAGTTTAACATTCAAGATGAGGAACCACTGTGGTAAACACTGCAAGTTCTCACCAGCCTGATGCTGGCTGCAGGCTGCTCCTGGAAAGGGACAGCGAAGGGACGCTTGTGTTGCTCTTATTCCTGCACCTTCTTGAGGCAAGCTTACAGTACTTGGTGACATCGTATTCTTACTGTCCTTTCCACCCATGTGATGGAAGAGGAGAGACAAATGATTCTCAAGCTGAGAATGTATTGGAGAGACATATTATGAGCACTGCCAGAGGCAAAGCTCATCAGATGACCATCTAACTAAATGCCCTCAGAGTTGAGAAGGATCAATGTCAGACACCTTACATTCCAGAAGCTCTATTCAGTACAGAGTCATACTTTGCATAATACCCTTTCTTTGTGCACATCCTGGTGGTGCAGCACATGGTACAGACAAGTGTCTAATTTGTAACTATTAATTAAAGCAAGCTACATGTTTCAGGATCTACAGAGCCTCCAGACACAAACAAGCTTCATGTCATATACTTTGTTTTTGTACTCAAAGTACAAATCGTAAAGCTCAGGCTGAACTTGTTCAGATAATCAAGCTTCAGGGTATCTATCACTTTATTTATAATACTCGTAGCTGCGTTTCTGATGAAAATACTTGAGTAAAATTAATTTTTTTAAAAAAATTGTATTCTATAAATTTGAAACCTTCATAGCAAAAAAAAAATATATCTCCAAAGGTTTTTCTTGATAATGAAATTCACCTGAAGTATTCAGAGAATATTCAGTTGTTGGACTTCTACATTAAATGCCAGAAAATGCAAGATGGAGACTTGAGAATGATCAAAATTAGTGTACCTCAATTTTAATGGGAACATTAGAAGATATTTTTTCATTGAATCCTAGTTTACAACTTGTTAACTTTACTTTCCCATTTTCTACATTTAGGTCTGGATTGAGTCTGTCACTTGATCCAACATTCAGATATTTAAGTTGTTACAGACTCTCTCTCCCCCTCTAACTGATGCAAGTGGTGTGGTGTTGCTAACACTTTCCTCCTCCTACTCTTTTTCCTACCACTTTTCTGACCTGCTCTGGTTCTTTCTAATTGCTCAGACGTTTTCCCTCCTAGGCAAAGGCTAGTTATTTTCCCATTTCTATAGATGTTCATAAGGGAGTATTATGCAGAATTGTCTGATTTGCCAGACAGATAGAAAAATAACTGCAGAAATTAAAATAGAGCATAAAGTACTGATCTAGTTCACAGGTCTTTGAGTACTGTTTTTAGCATTGCCTAGAAGGAAAGGATGGTACTTTTTTTTTTGGTTGGTTTGCACATATGAATTTAGAGCTAAAATTCTGAGCAATTGTCTATTTTATTTTATTCTGGTTTTGCTATTTTAATCCCTTAGCCCCCTAGCAGAATCCAGAATGGCAGCAGCCACTTCTTCCAAGGATATAATTAAGCAGATTACTCATGTATTGTAAAAGAAGGTATAAAATGCATCATTACTGAGTAATATCTGAATTATGTCTCTGCTCCTAACCAATCCTGCACTGTCTCAGCTTCCAGCCACTGATATTCCCTGTTTTCCATCTGAAGGGCAGACACAAATGGATATCTACTCATTAGCCTCAGATAGCCATGAACCATAATCCCATGCCTCTTCTTTGTTCGTCCTGACATTTGCCCACTGAACACTTGTCCTTTCAATAGCCATATGTTGCTCTATGCATTTAAAGATTTCAACTACTGTGCATGTTCAAAACACAAGAACTCCAAAAGAGGGTGGTGAATGAAGAGGAGTACTGAGAAACATCTAATTTTCATCCTGCTAAAGGACTCAGCAAAGAGGTACCACACAGTAGCTAAGCGAGGGGAAAGGAAAGGGAAAGGGAAAGGGAAAAGGAAAAGGAAAAGGAAAAGGAAAAAAGGAAAAGGAAAAGGGAAAAGGAAAAAGGAAAGGGAAAGGAAACCTCCTGTTGAGCTGTTGGACTCCTACATCAAATGCCAAAATCTATAACCTGTCTATGGACAGCTTACTCTGACTATGAGTACATTTACCTTCTTTAGCGTTCCCTGAAGCACCTCCCTGAGTGAAATATTACATATATCACTGTTCAGGTTTTTTTGAAGGTAGATGTGAGATGACTGTCCACATTTCTAGCCATCCTGAAGCCAAGTAGCTGCATTATGATACAGCTGTGCTTGGACTTACTTGCCCAGCTCTGGTTTCAGTGTTAAGTGGATTTCAGTGTTAACTGGATTGATATTACACCTAAGCAATTTGAAGCTGAAACGGAGTAAATTTAGGTCTATCATTAAAAACCTATTGTTAAAATCTTTGTTAAAGACTCATGCAGCCATCTGTAAAAGATCATGTAGGCGTACGCATTATTCTGAACTACTTTATGTTTGGCATCAAAGCCAATAGATAGTCCTATTATAAAAATATTAGCTGGAAAAAAAGGCTCTTGTGTTGGTTCTGGAAATACGTAGGAAGTTACACCTGAAGTAGGCAGGCTCTTCCATGTAAAATAAATCTTTTATATCTTCATATTTTACCTGTGAATATGTCATTTAAAATGTTAAAGTATTTTATTTATTTTCTATAGCATTGGTCAATGGGTTATGTACAAAAAAAAAAATCTATTCAAGCAGATTTGGAAGCACATCCATTTCTATACCTAGTGATAACTGCCGAGAAAATTATCATTGTTGTATTTAAACTTTCCTATAACTATTAATCTTACAGACTTTTACACTGTACCTCTGTTCTCCAAATGTATACATAAAGCTATACATTATTATTTTAATGAAAATTGATCTGATGTACGTTAGCTGATAAACAGGTTGCAGATACAGGAAGCATTTTTGGACAAGCCTCCATACCACTGTAATGTATGGTGGGAAACATGACAGATTTTTTTTAAGGGTTACAGATAGGTCCGAGGAACTATAGAGAAGCAAACCTGAAGTCCAAGAATGGGAGGAACTGCTCCAAAGAAAAAAAGTAAAATACAGACTAAAACAACAAGGAAGGATTATACTGGGAAAAAGCTGGTGTGGCATTTGCAAAAAGGAGTTGTGCCTCACAATTCTGCTGAAGATCTCTGAAGGAGTCAATAGGCATGTACACCAGGGAGCTCGAGCTGATACACTGTACTTGGATCCACAAAAGGCACTTGGCAGAGTCTTGAAGCAAAGACTCCTAAAGAAATTAAGCTGCTTTAGCATAAGAGATGCAGTCTTCATATGGAGATATGATAAAAAGAAGGTAAAGAGATAGCCAGAAAGAGGTAGAAAAAAGTATGTTACTGGGCTGAGATCTGTTCTGTTCTATACGTTCATAAATTATCTGGTTAAAAGGCATAAATATTGAGCTAATTAAATCTGCAGATAATACTGAATTATTCAAGATAGTAAAGGCAAGGGCTGACTGATGAATGGCAGAAGCAACTTCTGGTACTACCTCCTGGACAACAAAGTAACTGGTGACATTCAATATAAATTGATTTTAGCAGACCACAGATTGATAAAAAAATCCAGACAAATTTTATGTACATAATAATAGATAATAAACTCAGAATCTAATATTATCTTTCAGTAATGAAACCTTAAGAGGCATAAGAGCTCCTTGAAAATGGCAATTCAGTGGCTGATAGTGATCAGAACTGAAAAATCAAATGCTCTTTTTTTTGGAAAAGGCTAGAGAATGAATGATCATGACACTGAATAAATTTATGATGAACTTATATCTTGATTATTACACAGTTCTGTGTGATGCCTTGTCAAACAGACAAGCAAACAAACAAACCTACAAGTGGTAAAAGGAAAGGAAAAAAAGACAATCAAAACTATATTAGGACCTCTGTACCACAGATGACTGAGTAGTACTCCTTAGTCTATGACCACTGAGTGAGGATACAATGGAGATACAAAACTACAAACGGCAATGACTTACAATAATAATTATGCAACTGCACAGTTGGCCACTAATTGGAGTGTGTTACTATACACTGTAGCTCTAAGGAGCTGAGCGTTGTTTGAGGAAAGCCAAAGCTAATATTAAAGAAAAATAGTTTGTAGTGTAGGTGACTGCTTGACAAAAAAGTTCCCCAAGTACTAATCTTTGTATTTTATTATTTAATTAGATTTCTTTGAATATTTACAATAAATTACCTACCTATAAGATTCCTTTTGTATTAACAGGAGATAGAATTCTTTAATTGGATACATACCCATTGATCCCAAAAGCTCAAAACAGCTGCTAATGTAGCTGAACAAATCTAATATCTGCAAATGGCTCTGTGGTTTACGAGCCTGTAACTCTCTTAAAAATAACAGTTCTTTCTTGTAGTACAGATGCTGCTACATACACATATACATTCTAAATGAGATGTCCAGTTTAGGTTCGTGAATACATTTGCATTTCTGAAGTTCAAAAGGAGGATACTCAAGTGACATGGAACATCCCTTACAGCTTAATGAATCACTTGCATAATATAGACTGTGAAGGTATAAACATTTGTGATTATAAAACATCAAATATTGAATTTTCCCCAGTGAGAATTCAGACCTGACCTTCACTTTGTCCTGTGTTCTGTGAATTTTATGACAGAGTCTTTTGTAGCCTGATTAAGAATAGATTTCTTTCCCAAGGTAGCTCAAGTGCGGTGAAACTGATGTGATAGCAACTGAGCAAAATTTGTACCCTCTGTTACATCCAAGATGGAACTGGTTGATTATAAAGATCCTTTCTGGCCCTGAGAACTACAAGTCTATGTAATAGATGTTGATAAAACTCTCCATATGCACACCTAGGTGAAAAAGAAATATTTAATTTGTACATTTCATTTTCTTTCACTCAAGTTATAGCACCTCACCCCCACAAAACCATGCTAGAAAAGTATCAAGATTGCCAAGTCCAACAGAACTCTAGGAAGTACTGGGTTAAGGTGAGAAATTTGTGATAAGAAACTTTCCAGTGTTAAAGAATCTGCAATGAGAAAAAGTTTCTTGGCTCCGAGACGGAAAGGGAACAGACACAAAGTCAGAAAGCAAACAAATTATTACTGACATTTATTCGGCTTGTTGAAAGCCTGTGTTTAGTTCTCTGCTCTGTCAGATACAGACCAAAGATTTACTTAAACGCAATCCTTTGTTCAGCTGAGGACGTCCTCACTAGCCCTCAGTAGGTCCGCAGTCCACTTGGTATACCACCTGATTTTTAACCCCATCGGTCTCTGGATTCATCTCTAGCCTTTGGCTATAACCTCTATCTACAGTGCAGATGGAGTCCTGAATGCAAGGCAAAAGAAGAAGTTTTTAAACACTTTACTATTCCTCCTCTTAAACATCCAGGGCCTACTTAAATAAGATCCCCATATCATTAGGAGCTTACAATGCCATATGTACTTTTCACACAGCTGCTGAAATGAAACTAGTTTTGCAGTCAGGCAGCAACAAAATTTTCTCCAGACATAGCCTTGCATAGATTTTAAACCCAGAGAAGATAAGGCATACCAGAGACCTACCAGTACCTCTGCCTTTGGACACAACTGCTGGTCCTTACACTACAAATGAATATTACTCCTATTCACTCCTCAGAAAACACAGGTACACACTGAACAGTTGTCTTAGTTCCAGCAGCAGTGTTAAAATGCTGTTATATGGCAGACAGATTAAGATCTCCAGTATCAGTGATACAAGGAAAATGTAGGGATCTTAGACAGTATAGATGTAGAGACCGGTAATATGAGAGTATTTATGTATTTAATAACACATACAGCTTGCTATGTGGTGCTTGGGAATTTACACTTCCTTGTGTGCTCCGATACCAGTTACATTACTAATAGGTCTGTTTATCTTGCACTGCCTGCAGGAATGCCTTTATGACTTCCATGTGTGAACACTTGCTTTGTCTAACTACTGTTCAATAAAATGTCATGTAACTACAACCAGAGATGCCATGTACGAAATCTGTAAACTTCCTCAGTGAGGACAGAAGTTGAGGTTGCTGACTGGCTCAGGACTCCATCTTAGAATCTGTGCCTGGAGTTTATTTCAAGTAACTCAAGTAGCACGACTTTTTAAAATGAAGATTAAAGCAATCCAGTATCTAGTCATATATTAACTATGTTCAAATATAAAACAGCTAACTCCCTACATGAGTTTCGATTTCTATGAAAATAAAATATGTGTTCAATTCTGATAATCAGGAAAAAATAATTTATTTCTCTAACTTTTTTTCTTCCTATGGCTTCATTTTTTTTTACAATACAACATTGCAGTATGTTTAGGAACAATTTTGTCAGTTAAGATGAATTCTGAAAACTTGATCTTCAGAAATAAAATAGTTACAAAACACACTTCTGCAAGCTCAGTTATTTCCTTTAACCCATCTGCTTGAACCAGAATAATCTCAATAAATAATTTAAATAGGTAAACTGCTGCAATTCAGTTTAATTTTTTCAATTATTGTGTGTTTGCATCTTTCTTGCATCTCTTTTTTTTAATTTTAAATATAAAGAAATAGAAGAGAAAAATGCTTGCCTGAACATTCTGAAATGGATTCTTGTCACCGTAGGATTCACTGAGGTATGTGAAATCATCTATACTAAGCTGAAAAACAAAGAGAATAGATTGGTGAGAAGGAGCTATGGCATCTCATTTAGCTACAGTCTTGTACTCGGTATTGGTGAGAGAAAAGGAATTAATGTTACATACCGAATCTTGCAGGAACAAGATGAGGTTTCTGGAATTCTGGGTAAAAACAGGTTGCAAGAGTTCAGTCAGCTCCTGTGCTGAAACGATGTGTCCTTCGTGCAAAGCAGTGTCTGGATTCCACTGTGATCTACAAAGAGATATTTTTCATTCTGTAAAATTTGTTGCCCATGATGACACCTCTTCTTTCTTTAAATATGCAGCAGCAGGTAATGATAGCATCATTTTTGGATTAAGATCAGGTTTACAGTTCAGTTTACTTTCATTCTACTCAACAGGAAAAGAACTTGCCCATTTATGGCCACATTACATTACCTGTGTTATAGCAGGAATGAAATCAAACCAGGTAAGATAACTACCCCTCTCTCTCTCTTGTTTGTGTACAACAGCACAGTTGTATCTTTCAGAAAAATGAGCTACTTAGTAGAATGAAGAGGAATATGTTGAAAACCTTTAGATAGAATTCCCAGAGGAAATCTCAGCTCCCAAAAAACTTTCCAGTGCCATCAGACATCTTGGTGGCCAGAGAGGAGTAGAACTCAGGCTGGACCACAAGTTACCATAAACCAGTATGTTTTCAAAAATGTTTGTTAAGGAAAAGTAACTTTTCAGTGTAAACAATGTGTTGTCTCCTAAGGTTTTCATGATGAAGGAACCATTATACAAAAGCACCTCCGAATAGCCACCTTTCCAGAAGCAGGAGCTCTTCTGAACAGAACTCCTCAAGACACCAATAAAAGCTTATGATACTTTTGCCAACCTGTAATTATGAGGAATGGACAGAGAAATAACTCATCTATTTAGTTTTAGCTACAAAAGACAGTTATATTCAAAACAAGAGGTGGCATTATTCTTTCAACACCTGATTGGCATTTTAACAGTATGCAATGTGAGTCTATAGGGATGAAATTTATTATGAAAATATTAATCATAGGTGTTCAGACTAAGGTAAAATTATCACTCTGTAGAAAACCCAGAGCTTGAAGTGTAATCTCCCATCTTCCGCAAATACACAGGCTGAAGCCTGAGAAATCAGGTATTCCAGACCCCCAATTTGTTCTAATTACAAAGAATAGAATATAGAGAATTGGTGAGTGCTGTAGCATTGGCTATTATATGATTGCAATTTGGTGAAGTTGAGTTGCTGATTAAATTTTCTAACCCAAAAGCAATTTGCAAATGACCCTTGCACACCAAGCTTTTATGAATGAGAACAATCTTTGCGGTCTCTAAGGTCGAAGCAGTTGTTTCTTGATTAAACAAAATATCTATATTTCACTTCAAGACCTCCCAGTAATTCTAATGAAGATTGCCAAGAGTGAATCAGAAGGCTCTAACTGCACCCATGGCAGAGATAAAAACAGTGCAGCCTTGCAGTACTAGACATCCAGCTCACTTCAGATTTTAGGGTTTGGGAGAGTGTTAGAACACACCATACGTGTGGAAGACTCTTACAGGACAATGTGATGCAGATGTTAAACTTAAATTCTAGTACATCTTCTGCCTATCACTTTTCAAGCTTTAGAAATAAACCTTGCTATGCAGGAAAGAATGTTTTTTTCTCTTTGTTTGAAAATACCATTTGATATTTTTGTAGTTTTACTCAGCATCTTCATTTCTTTGTTAATTTGTGCTTGGAAATCCACAGTAATCTTATATTTATGAAGGCAAACAACTTAGAAATTGTAATAGACATTCCTCAACTTTTCAGAAAAGTCAGACTTCAAGATCTCAAATATTTAAGTATAATCTCTAAAAATAAGATACTTGAAAACACAAAATCTCCCAGAGATTGTAAATGAATATTCAGGAACTGACTTTCATACTGACTTTATGCATTGCATGGCCACAGCAAAATAGCAATGATATCAAAGGAAAAGGAGAACAGGTAAATGAAGAGATGTTAAAAAATGGCTTATGTGAAAGGAAATTATAGCAAATATCTCAGTATATTAAAAAAACTAAATAAATCTATTTCATACCTAATATTAGAAAAAAAATTAAGATTTTGAGAGCATTTGGGACTTGCAATCAAGAATAAAAGGTAACAACACATGAAACAAAACAAAGTTATCTGAAGCAGCATAATGGTAAAGGCTTTTGTTGTGATCTCAAATCCTCGGAAATTTAATGATCCTGTTTTAAAGTATATTTGCTTCTAAGGTGTTCCCTGTTCCCTGAAGCAGCTTTTGCTAGCTATCTAACCTTGAAAAGCACCTTTTGTGAGGCCTTTCAGCTTCCAAGCAGTCAACTTTAGTAACTCCAGCATCATCATTAGAAAAATAAATCTACATCAGCTAGTTAACAGGTCTATCATAATGCAGTTGTTGGCATAATACTTATATTCATCATACTATAAATGCAATTATTTCACTTCTTTTAAATAGTTTGCTGAGCACTATGCACGGCAGTATGCAAGGCTACACCCTTCATTGAATGGGCTGCTACTGTCAGCTGGGTGCAACAATATTCTCACCATGGTTCAGATGGGAAATGTCAGTATGTTTTACAAGCTGGTACACTGTGAACTGCAGAGTGAAACAGAGATATGTGACTGCCACAGGGAGTGCATCGTGGATGCACAGATCGTGTGTTTTACTGAATGCAATGAACTGGTCCATCCCTTTGAATGCTTCACCTCAAGCAGTCAGCAAGAGATCAGTAAGGGATGGCATAGGATGAACCAGGCAGTAGGCCAACACACATATTGATTGCTACTATTGATTGCTCATGCAGAATTTTATGTTCAAAGATGCACGGCCTTTTGCAGTCATCTGCATGCCAAGCACATCAAACTTAACCTCTCCACCACAGAACCATCCTGAGGTCTTCTGCCATGGGGGTTCACAATGATGAGCATCTCTGCTAATGTATAAGCTTTCCTGCTAGCTAAAAAGGAGGAAACTTAAAGCTCAGCTGCTCTCTTTCCTCCAATAGCCAGACAACACACTGAAGAGAAAGAGGAAAGAAAGCTTAGCTTGCTATTTTGCTTCTTTCTTGTCCCTAACTGCTCTGGCATTACAACAAGTTTAAGCATACAGATACTTCTCTGACCAGTGTTCTTTCTAGGTAGAACTGGGATTTGAGCACTTATTTTTAATGGAAGCAAAGATTTCAAGATTTCTTGTATCTAGTTCTACCAGAAGGGTGGATGGTAAGATAACAGGACTTCTACCACTCTAACAGGTGAGCTTACATTTTTGCTTTGTAGCTGGCTTCTGAACACTTTCCTACAAGTTGTTCTTGTTGGCTGTCTCTTTCAGTCACCTTGTGATCGCTATATGAGAAATAATATCTTCTCCTGCACAGCAGAAGTAAACTGGCATGCATGCTAGCACACATTATCTCTGTAGAAGTTCAATAAAGTTACTGTTAAAAAGTTTTTCTGTTCCACTGTATCTTTTTTATGTTCCAGTTTCTTCCAGCAGAATATTCAGTAAATTCCTTGCAGTTTTAGGAAACACTGCCAATGAACTATTTGGCATTAATACCTTCTCAAAGTCACCTATAATCTGGATTTGCCAGAAAAGGATTTATTTCCCAATATAAGCATAGCATAATTGAAAGTTGTAAGGTACTTTCAGTAGCTGTAGGCAAAAATCATTCCCAAACCAAACACATGAGGGGGTAATCACAAAAGCTAATTTTAATGAATTTATTTCTGCAAGCTCCCTCTCTATTCTGTGAAGGGAAAGAAAATTTTAAAAGTATTGCTGAAAATGGCTAATCAAGTTTCTGCTGTGTATCATATGCAAGAGAAACCTCTCCATCTCTTCTGCTTTGAAAAACAACCAGGGAATATTAGTTTGAAGGCTAACTTAAGATAAAGGTCAATTTTTCCAGGCCAAAGTTATCTGGAGAACGTCCACTGATACATTAGCACTCCTTTGTGAAAAGCAGGACACTGTGATCTACTAAGTTATTCCAACTTCATCTTTCTCCCAGATTCAATGGAGAAAGATTGTTATTTGATAGAAAATATTTTTTCTCAAAGTAGAGATCTGCATTTTTCTTTCTAGAGGAAAGAGGTACTTGATTTACTAATGTCCCTGTAAGGATTATATCACACTTCCCTTACATTTACACTGCATGTGTTTGTCAGTTGCAGCTATCATCTGTATCTGATATCTAATATCTTTAATAGCATGACTACAGTACAATAATAGTGCATAAAAGAGAGATTTTAAAGTGTTACATTCTTCTAATATAACTGCTCTGAAATAAGGCTTTACAAACACTGGCTAGTTCTAAAGAGGAGCAAAATGTATTATCCTTCAACTATTTGATAAAATATCCTAATAGATACCCTAGGAAATCATGATGGAATAGATCGGTGAATCTCAGCTTCTGTTGATCTGTTGGACTTTTAAACTGGTGGGATGTGTTTCCACAAAGTGAATTGAAATCCATTGGTAATTGCTGTACTTCTTTAGTCACCCTTCCTAAAATTCTTTATAGAAGTTTCCAGATTTTGTAAGCCTGTAAATCACACACTGCAAACCTTGCATCATTGCATAATACCAAGATGTAAAGCACAGAGTTAAAGGTTGGCAGCCAAAAGTTGCTGTTACTGTTTCTTTATTTTATAATACAACAAAAAACTTCTTTCCAGTTGCTTCACTTTCACCAGAACTAATTTCTGAACTTCACCTTCCAAAAAATGCAAAGGTCATGGTAGGAGAAACATTTCTTCCAGAAAATGTTCTATTCGTGGCAACATGAAACTGGTTTAATCAGTCCACTATCCTGATTTTCTTGCTCTAGATTTGTATAAACCTGAACGATCTGCAGTAGAGCAAGTTGCTAATTGCATCTTGGTGGAAAGCGTGCTTTTATGACCATCCAGGATTAACTGATAAGATTTTGCTTATATTGACAACAGATGTGGTGTTTTCACAAACAAGGAAGTAGGACAAAGGAAGCACTGATCTTTTCTTAGACACTTTGGGTGACTTTTATCCTAAGAACTCTTTCCAACATTTACTTTCCTTTCAAATGTAGAGGTTTAGTAGTCATACACATGCCTGTATTATATAGAGGTGAATTGTTTAAGTATTTTGAGTACAAAAAAAGCCTTGATGTTGAGACATCCATTTATTCATTTTTGGGGGAAGAAAAGTCAAATTACCAAACCAAACTTTATCAAAATTTGCAGATTTTTATATGTGCTGTGGCTCCCCAAGGACCAGAGGTTCAGTTTCTGGAAATGCTTAAGATAGGGGTAGACATATGTCAAAGCTGGTATAAATTACAGTTAGGAAAAGAATACAATGTCCAGGCTATGTATGAAAGAAACAAAATCAACACCTCCTGCATATCTGTTTTCCATAGGCCTCAACATTACAGCACAACATAGGGAAAAAACAGAAAAGTAGCATGCTTGTCTATATACACAATATGTGGAGAAAGATCTAATGAAGAACTTAATCTAACTCCTGGCATTCATAAAACTTCTGAATCTTCCTATTGCTGTCTTGTAAAACAGCACATTAAGAAACAACAACAAAAAGAAGACAAAAAAAAAAAACCAAATAAACAAAAAAAAAACCCCAAAAAACCCAACCCCAAACCCCAAGATTTAGCTCTCAGACTTAAATCTTAATAGTCTTGCCTAAACACAAAAGATTTACACTGGAATAAATGAGAGCAGAATTCAGTCTAATTCTCTTCCTAGTGACAGCTAGATAATTTAAAGTGTCTCAAATGTGCTAAAGAATGGCTCAAAGCCTCATGAAAGGTAGAGTGAATCCAGTGCAGGTAGCTGAAAGGATAATTACCTCCCAAGAAGCCATTGCTTTGCTGTCTTACTCTAAACCACAAGTAACTCCGGGCATTAACAAACCAATAAAGATAGAAAAGAATCAAACCCCATGAATTCAGACCTGACAAGAGTTCAGAAGAAGTTCAGAAGCAAAACTCTCCATTGTCCAGGCACACACAGCTTGGTCATGCCAGCAAAGGGACCCAGCAGGAATCTCCATCACTGCAGGCCCTTCTGTTCATCCTTACAGCAAAAATGAGGGTTAACCTGTGCACTAAGGCTATTTGTGGTACTGGAAAGCTGTTTATGAAGTCACCCAGCTGAATTGTGACAAATTCCAAATACTGTTGGTGTTACAGAATATTTGTATTGGAGAAATTAATAAATACCCAGCTGAGATCAAGCCTGTTGAACTAGGTATAATACATATGTGCTTGGAGAGGATATGAGATTAACCCTCCACGAGAGGGTTTACAATTTAGATAAACGACATCAAGAATGCGGAGGATTTAGGAATTAGGAGGGGAGAGTCAAGTCACATACCCAGGCAAAAGCACTCTTCAGGAAAATCTAGAGTACAGCAGATCTGTTGTTGCCTTCCCACCCAGAATAGGAGTTGGCCTTTAGTCCTTCCAGTCAGTCCCACAAGCCCCTCAGAAGGCTTTTCTTAGAAATCTCTGACATTGGCTTACTGTATTTTGGGGCAGTACTTCCTAGACATAGTCCTCTGACAACTTTACATATCCAGTACCCCACCTGAAGCTAAGGCATTGCCTGAGCTGCCCTAATTCTGGAAATCCAAATTAATGATATCAAAAAATCCTTGAAGTCTTTATGAATAAAATTCCTGGTTGGAAAAAGACATCTATATCTGGTTCTTTCAAAGCAAGTTCAGAGATTCATTTCATAATATACCCAAAGCCCTGAATTTCACGTGTCTCTTTGGATTTGTCAGGACTCTGCAGTTGTTTCTAACAACTGATGTCTACACATACATCAGTGCATTCTGTTAAAGAAAACTAGAGTAAAAAGAACATTGAGTGAAAAATCAGGATTCAGTTGGGAATTGCAAGGATTACAGTTGCCCACAGTTTTTGGTCAGCTCCTTTTTTTGTGACACTTTAAGTCACAACCTCTCTAACAGCGGAGTTCAAGGTCGCCTTAGGGTGAATAAAGCATATCTACTTCAGATAGGAAGAATATGGATTTTACTTACTTCTTACTGCCCAGCTTACAACACTAAAATAATAAATAAAAATGAGTAAATTGTTGTTTGATTGCTGAGAGGCACATTTATTCATTGGGTAATTTTGTTGCCCAGAAGTTATTCCCACAGCTGATGACATACAGCACGTTCTGCACACACACACACACACAGAGCAGTAGCGTAAGTAAAGATTCTCCTTTCTTTAGATTTCTTACCTCTGAGCTGACCAAAGCAGCATTGGTACATGGTCCACTGACAGAGACATTTTGAACAGCACAGCGAGGGTGCACAACAGCGGGGCTGGAGCAGCAGAGCAGAGCTGCATCATGACTCCAGGCAAGTGCGTATGTAACTGGCCAGCTGCAAAGGAAAGCCCAAGCGTACGCACAGCTGCACTTCCCGGTTCAGTTGCAGCTATCTGGATTCAGACAGGCTGCTGGGTGAGGCTGTCCTTTAATGACAGTGGGAATTTTCAAAACATGGACTTCCTTTGCTTGAAGTTGGGAGTTACACATATTTTTAGTCACTTTCATGTTTGTGATTTAAGCAGCTCATAAAACTCTCCGTAGAGCAAGCATAGACAGATTCCTCTAACGTTCTAGTACAGGGGAGAGTCATGAAGTCCAAACTCCTGTCCTACTGTTTTCTGACTCCTTGATAACTGCAGGCTGATAAGGGTTGCTCAACTTCAAAATGGAGTGTATAGAAAAGTTTCCTGTACTGCACAAAATGTATTCTGCAGAACTTCTATCTTCTTCCCCTGCTACATATTATCATGTCCCTCAACTTAGCTCTTTCACATGTATTGAGAGCTGGTGTCACACATTTGGGTGTTGACAGGTTTGAAATCTGCAGTAAATCTATCCATTGCAGATTCCAGCAAGAAGGAAGAGTGAGAAAATGGTACGTTTGGAGTGTATCCACTGAAACATGGAATTGTTCAAGCTATCTTTTGCATGGAGCGATGCTGTCCCAAAAATCAAAAAAATCGCAAGCCAGGAGCAAATTATAACAACTTCAGAACTTGACATGACTTCAGTATTTCACAAGTCTCATGAAAGATCAAAATAGTCATACAGAATTTCTTCAGACTGGAAAGCAAATTCCTCCAGCATACTTTTTTTGCTCCTTCCAAGCATTGAGCTATTTCTACACCTTGTGACTACATTAGGCAGCAGCACTCCCTCAGCACATGTTCTGCACAAGTCATGGATGCCTCTTTGCAATCAGAACAAGATGTTAGGGATAATACATAAAAGAAATTGTTAGCTATGTTAAAACAAGTTGTTATAAGGGAAAAATAAGGAAACACCATGAAAACCGTAAGAGAAGATATAAACAGATGTCAGAAGACATGCACTTCTGAATCTCAGCGCATGTAGCTTGATTAATTAAATCTACTTGAGTTCGCTCACAGCATACTATTACAGTACTGTTGTCTAGTATAAGGCAATTTGTTCATCCCTTCAATCTGTAATCAGATTTCTGAGACAAAAATAAGAATTCTGAGGGAAGCAATAAAACCATCTACATGTTCTTCTCATTATCTTTACATAACACTGAATTTAACACTTTAATTGCACTTTTTCTTCTTCTCAGAGATACGTATTGGAAATCCTTCATCTCCCTTTTCACAAGCCAGCGTTTATTCATTCGTTTAAGGGTGAAAAATATGACAACAATATAGAGCACAAAGACAGGGATAGAACTGGAATACCCTAGGAAGAATTTAGTATGAATTGGAATAGCTCAGTCAACACAAGCAAAATACTTTGTAATTCTCTGAATGTTTGACTTTTCCATGCTATCTTCCAGGATGTGAGGGATCTGGTTTCTCGCATAACAGTTCAGAACAGTCTTGCCAGTTTTGTGAGCACCTCCTGCCCACAAAACTAATCAACAGTAAGTCTTTCTGTCTGCTTCTTACAGTTAACTGTCATACAAGAAATGAAGATGAAATGAGGGTCAGCATTATATAAAACAAGAGTGCATAATATGGTTGCCCAAGGATATTAAGGAATTACAGAATTTCCAGCAAAACTTCCAGAACCTGCTAATTTGCATGACAGTTGACAGTCTAGAGAAATAGTGCTTTACTACTACACTTTATTCCACTAAGCCCACGACTTCTCAGACTGTGATCCCTTTTCATTCTTTAGCTTGTGCACAATGCAGACGTACTTGCTCTGCAAAACTAAACATGAAAGCCATATATCTTACTGTTCTTCTAACGTGAGCCAATGAACCTCCTCGTTCTAGTGGGTCTCCTCCATTGCTAATACAGTTGATAAACACGACCAACAGTGCCAGGACTTCTGCATCAGAATAAACCCTCAGCGATCTGGTTTGAATGTATGGAAGTCAAGACAAACAAATATACAGTGTTGTACAAACAGGTTGTAACCTGACCAAAACCCCACCAAAAAAAGCAAATGTTTTAACTGAAAACAAGCTGAATTTTCCTTTTTAATATTTCTCCACAAACCACAGTCTGGGAACAACTGAAGTAAAGAAAGTTTGAAAAAAATGAGAACCTGCTGAGTGGGATTTTAATTTGCCTCTCTCAGTAAATTTGGCTCACAAATGCATCTGCATATATTTTCTCCTTTTTCTTTTTTGTTTTAGTCTTAAAGATATTTTGCTGAACAATAAGAAAAAAAATGTACTTACTGCAAAGAGATTTTTCAAAAAGATGGTTTTCTTTCATTTAATTAAAATGAGATGAGATCACACTGGTGACCTCACATTGAGATGCTGGAGCATATCCAAAGAAGAGCACCAAAGCTGGTGAAAGGTCTAGAACACAAGTCTTATGGAGGGTGGCTGAGGGAACTGGGGTTGTTTAGTCTGGAGAAGAGGAGGCTAGAGGACACCTTATGAGCCTCTACAACTACTCGAAAGGAGGTAAAACAAGCAATAGGACAAAACAAGGGAAGGTTTAGATTGGACATTAGGAAAACGTTCTTCACAGAAAGGGTTGTCAAGCCCTGGAACAGGCTGCCCAGGGAAGTGGTGGAGTCGTCATCCCTGGAGGTATTTGAAAGACTTGTAGATGTGGTGCTTAGGGACATGGTTTAGTGGTGGGCGTGGCAGTGTTTTAGGTTAATGGTTAGGCTCAAATGGTCTTAATGAGTCTATGGTTCCAAAAATCTCCCAACACTACATGGCATTAAAATCAAGGGACTAATAGCTTTTCACATTTGTTTGAACTATTTCCTTAACGTTTACTTAAATCATCCTTCTGGAGTTGTAAAGTACATTTTTTTAAAGAAAGGTGACAAATGTATAAAGAGGTAGGTTATTATCTCTATGATTCCTGTTTTCCTTCTTGCCTTTCAACCCATAATTTTCTTCAAAAATCCTTTTATCACTCTGGAAGAAACCCAGTCTTAGCAGTCATTCTTATCTTAAGGCTCAGATCCTGGAAAACACGCAAGTCAGTTGGAATGCTCATGTTGTGCAATTCTACAATTAGTTCAGTACTGAACTAAAATCCAGAATCTGAATTTAATATTTAAAAAATCAATGGAAAAACTCCACTGATGTTAGAATGCACTGGTCAGCCAGGTTCATATTCCACTGAGGGTGTCAATCCAGTTTCCAGTTGTTTGCAGCCAAATACATGCTTATTTCTGTTTGTAAATGCCACTGCTTTCTCCTACACAGTTTTTACTTGTCAGAGAAAAAGCTTTTGTCCTGGGTCAAAACCACATCTAGAATGGAGGTTTCAAGCAGAACTTTGCAGCTTTCTGCAGGACTTTATTGAATGTACACCGTATCATATTTTTCTCTGTAACCATAATCAAACAACAATACAACTAAATAAGTTAACGGAGAGGACTGACTTCTACTTTAAATAACACTCTTCAAAAAATAAGCATGTTACAAACAGTCTACATTGTGTATTTCAAATTACAAGTCTGATTTACAATAATTTCAAGATCTTAGATACAATAGTTACATGCTGGCAGTTCCAGTATGACTATCAAGACGAGCTATAAAAAGTAAAGCTATTCTTTTTCACAAATGTTTCCAAAGCAAAGCAGCTATATTGGGAAGGGCATATCAATCCTGTTATTCTGTAGGAATTTAGAGTTTGTAGGGTTTTCTGCCTTATATGCTGAAGACAAGGGAAAAAAGCACAATGTTTAGAGTATTATTTTTTCTAACTAAAAGGTGACAAAGCTTTAGCTAAATTCTCCCAAGAGGAATATTACACTACAGACAGAATGTTCCAGGCAACAGAGGCATACCCAGAAAGACAGCCACTGCTCTAAAAATTTAGGATTTACAAAGCTGATCAACAGCATTTTACTTCTTAAATAATGAGGTTACAAAACATGAAATGCAGTTATATTGACTAGTCAATATTAAATTATTTTATTCTCAGAAGTTTATTTTGATCTGTGTAATACAATTAAGGTATTGGTGAAAAAGTACATTTCTTTTAAACCCAGGAAATTGTATTAATCAATAATTCAGTTAACTTATTTAACTTCAGTTAACTTTGCCTCAGAGTTATGTTTTTGTACCAGTAGGAATAGGCATAGCTCTTAAAAATTAATTCACATTAGCCTGATTGTCACTCCTATGCAAAAATGATGTCATCGCTGGAAACTGAGCAAAGTAGTTTTTTGCCCAGATATGCTTACGTTTTATTCTGTGAATAAATGCCGCTTCATAAGCCTGAAAAGAAAAAAAAAAAATCCAAATCTTATTAAATATATGTAAAATATCTAGCAATCTACATGTTGCTTCATATTTTAGATAGTATAAATAGTGACTCTTCAATAAGCTTAAGCCAGATAATTCACTTTTATATGACACATAACATTTTGTAGTTCTATACTGCTACCTTATGGTCCAATAGTGAAAAGTACAAACTACTCCTTGTGAAATATCAGTTACCTTTTAAAAACAGAAAACAATCTGGCCTTTTTTTATGTATTCAAGATAAAAGTTATTTATTTCTTTTCACTTAAGAAATTTGTACTCTACCTTTGAAATTTAAAAGGCAATGCTTAAATATCAACATTTGCAAGGTGATGACCATAAGAAATTTCCTTGATAAGAATCTGACTGATTATTCACAAATAATCATGGCAGCAAGCATTTTGCAGCATTTCAGTCAGCCTTTGCACTCAGTGGTGACATTTTCTTAAATTTCTAGTGATTAGTAGTAGTTCAGATGATGTAATAAATAACCAGAATATTTCATTGAAAAAAGACTTTGCTATTGCTATAGTCCTTATTATGAATAATTGCTATTCAATAAAGTGCCTTTTTTATTATTACTTCAGTGAATGAGAAACACTGATTCAACTTACAACATTCCAACTTTGCCTCATTTTCCTTGTTTCATGCTTTTTTTTTTTTTTTAAATAAGGTTTCGGCCATTACCAGTGAAGAAAGGTGACTCCTCACTATAGTTGGTCCGCTTGTATTTTTGTAGCAATAGCTAAGTGAAAACACCTTACGACTTTTAGGTAGGCGTGCATACCTTACCTGTTGCTTTTCTGGCCTAACTCCCACCTCCACTGAAGCTCTGGACCCAATCAAGTTTATGGCATCTCTGTGACTATTACATCCAGACATACGAAGTTAAACCAGCCAAGTACATAATCAGAATCTCTGCCTGCCATAATGCTAGTAATATAAATTTATGGATGCAGAGAAGTATTACTAGATTCAGATTGCCTGAACAGCCTTGTTGACTAAAAATGAGACAGAGAAGACAGTAAAGGAATTTCCAGACTGACATTGATTTTACCTTCTAGAACTAATGCTCACATAAACATGTGTCTGCTTGAAGACACAAGTTGGGCACACACACAAAACCCAGAATGGATGGCAGAATTGCCTTCCCGTTTAGAATTCCCTGACTGATTTATTTTGTCTCCAAAGGTAACCTTCCATTAAGAGAGCAATTCATTTTAGTTGTCACATGCTCTTGAAGACTTCCAAAAAAGAACAATGAGTAATTGCTGAAGTTGCATTTGTGAGGCACAAACATTATGTTGGAAATTGAATTAAGAACATCCTGAACAAAAGGCCGCTGCACAACAACGACCTCAGATCACCACCTACATAAATCTAGAGGTGAAAGGCTTAATAATCCATTACTAATTGCAGGACAAACACAGGATTCTCTTGTGCTTTAGAAAACTAAATACTCTACCATACAATGCTCAGTGGAGTGAGATTTTTACTGGATTACCATGTTTAGATATGGCATTTAGGGAAAGTGGTGTAAAAATACATAGTTTCAGTGATGACTTAAATTCTTAAGCTTTTTAACTCACAGCAGTAATCATGTTTTTATTGCTTAACTGCAAACTATAAGATTACATTGTCAGGGGTACTTGAATGACATCTCTCTAAGAAAAGGAATTGAGACAAATTTTATTATGACAAGCCATTAAGTTCTAAACATCATTCTGTTATTTGATGTGAAATTCATAAAGCCAGAAACTAATGAAGCCAGATCATGTGCAAGAGCACAGGCACACACAATTGTCATAGTATCTAGGGTTAGTCTTTAGTATGTTTTTCATCCAGGGCAGTTCTTGTCTGATCTCAGCTGAGGGAAGAGCATAGGTATGGCATTCTCAGTGGGCAGCACGGATAAGGCCACTTAGCTTCTTGCATTTCAGGAGGGAGAATCAGGGCAAGACAGAGTTCAGCTACATGGACATGAGTTGTACATGACAGCTACCCTCTGGACTAGTGTCTGTTTTATTTAATAGTTCAGATGCAATCATTTAAATAGTTACAATGGGCCAATTTAAACTTGGATGAGTGTAAGACGTAAATTTGGCCAAACATTAGTCACAGAATTCTATTTAAAAAATAATGTAAAGATGGTAAAAAATTAAGCCAAAGTTTTACCGTCTGAAGGTTACACAGCTCAAGATGTTCATCTGCCTCATCTTTAGTGAGGAGAATAGTGTTCCATGGAGACCACTCATGCCGCTTATCCCATCTGACCATAACCAAATCGTAGAGGTCACTGCA
The DNA here is from genome assembly GCA_033124195.1 of Coracias cyanogaster. Lineage (NCBI taxonomy): Eukaryota > Metazoa > Chordata > Aves > Coraciiformes > Coraciidae > Coracias > Coracias cyanogaster. The sequence goes on along the minus strand of JAVSBS010012088.1, from coordinate 26,815 downwards.
GGCACTGACAGCTGACTGACAGCCCCATATAGTCTCAATCACGTAGTGCAGATCTTGAAGCTGAAATAAAAAACTGGGTTAAGAAGGAAGTAGCTTGTTTCATTCTACAACAAAAGCACTACATACGAATCCAAATAAAGCTCTGAGTAAAAACTTACTTTTTCTATGCGTATGTCATATAATCACTTTGTTAAAGAACTATCTATGTCTAAACAGACATACCCATCTTCCCTTAGCACGGTGTGGCAACTGTAAACTGCGCTTTTTTTGTATCATCTGAAATACTACATTCTTACTTGATTGTCTCTGCCAGTCATATCTTCTGTTGACATTCTCACTGCTTAACTGCCCTTACAAGACTTCTAAAATCTCATGTTTTTTCTCATATAGCATGCTTAAGCCTGTCCAGACCTTTTTAGTTAATAAAAATAATCCACCTCTGTCATTACTGAGATGACTTCCCCATTTCATTCTTGGACTTGCGATTAATTTTATTTGATAAATGAGTTATTATACTACTAAGTTACTTAAAGTTTACATAAGAATAATCAGGCTTGGAAAATGTGAGAAATTAGGACAACAAAAACTCCTTTCTGTGACAGACCCCAAATCACTGCCTGCTTTGCTTTCTTTCCCTCACTCTGCTGTTGACATATGGAGAGTTTATTGTGCTCATGACACTGTTGCTCATTTTAACAAATGAGATTATAAAATCAGATAGGTACACTACGATATTAAAAAAAAAAAAAAAAAAGTAAGTTTTTAAAGGTTCTCCAGTACAGAAAGGTCTTTAAATGTGCTTCTGACCTATGTCTTAGGTTAATTTACATCAGTCTTCATTTTTTTAATTTACTAGCCATCTGAAATCACTACTAAATCTTGATAAATACAGCCTCTTGGATGAAAGAAAAAAGAAAATTGGGATGGCAGTTACCACTGAACTTTGGCAAGTTTTTCTGTCACTCTCCATTAATTCTTCTCTGTATCATTCATGGTAAAATATTAGAAGATTTTTATCTACAGGAGTCTGTAAAGAACAGACTTTTAAATAGGTTTTCCTCCAACCTAGCCATTTGAAGAAGTCTCGTGTTGCTTATTAATTCCTGATATAGGATGAATGAAACTATTACCAACACAGTGCTTTAGTGAAATGTAGCCTCATATATTCGCATCTATTGTTCTTCCAAAATCCAGGAGCCCATGTAAATTCTTGCCAGGGAAAATGTAAAATAAAAGTTGGGCTTAGAATCTCCACTGGTAATAAATCTGTGCCTACTGATTCCAAGAACATAGGACTGGTCCTACATCTGGTCTTAAATCTGGTCCTACAGGGCCTTCTTTATTAGGTTTCACTAATTGGCTTCTGTTTTCAGTATTTCCTTCTTCTTACAAAATTTCAAATAACTTCTGTATCTTCTTCTTAGAAGCCAGAAATGTGTGAACAGACATATTAGCAAGTACTACTATTTTTGTACTAAGCTACACATCTCATAAGTTACCACAACTTGCAAAAATGTATACTGAGGCATATAGGGGTCCATGTAAAACAGATCTATAATTTGACTCTCCCTTTTTCCTGATTTACAGACGGGTTCTTCTTTTCTGCCTGAAAAATAGGCAAAAGCTTGTTCTATATTAAAATTTCTCAGTTTTCAGGGAAGACATTAAAGATACTTCTTCTGCACTTCCTAAAGGTAGGCATGCATTTTGTTGTGAAACTTTACAGTTAATTCATTTCAAATGATGCTTCACACACAATTTGTTTTGTGCTCATGAGACACAGAAATGGCTTTCAAGTACTGTCATCTGACAGGTTAGGAGCAGGTATCATTTGAATGCTCAGCAGGTGAGACCAGGTAACAAGGGTAGGCAGCAAACAGATGAAGGAGTTAAGTGTATTTGTACCTTCAAATGAATACAACATTGCCATTAGGATTTTGCTCATCAAGAAAAATTCAAAGCCATAGTATGTACCGTTGATTCTAAGGAGAATGGCACAGTTAAACCTCTGAAGGAGTAAAAGGCAGCCTCGGGACATATTTTCTGAACTAGTTCATTTGATATGAAGTAGCTGCAGTAAGTGGAACATACTGGAGCTACCATAACTCTCACCAGATGCCTTTTGCTTTTTAAACCTAAGCAGCACTCATATAGGTCAACCCAAACAGCTGGAATCAGCATGCAAGAGATCTGAAGAAAAATATTTTCTCTTATCACAAAAGTTTTGTATCTCTCCACAGATAATACAATCAGAGCCAGTAATGGTACTGCACTGGGCAATGAATGAAGCTGTCAAAGCTGCTGCAAAAAAATTTTAGTTGTGCCCATGTCATTTCTAGATGCCTCAAAGCTGTTTTCTGGATACAAGTGCAGAAGGGACAGTTGTTGGGAGGGGAAGGGAAAAAAAGCAAGTAGCTCAGAAAAAAAGTTAATAATTTAAGGAAATGTTAGGAAAAAAAGCCAAGGAAATTAGTGATTCAACACACAAACCTCAGATGTTTAGATATTTACAGCTCTGAAGAAAAGACGTTCATTTGGATGAAAATTACACAATATCTAGAGATGTTGCAGTGGTGCAATCACAAACAGAACTGCAAGTGAGGGCTTTTGGTGTCAGCAGTTAAGAAGCAGTATAGACAAAGCCATTGGCTTCCATTATTAGCAGTGCTCTTTTAGACAGTACCTGAACTAAGAAAACAATTTTAGCATCATCCTGATAATCAGCTTCAGACTTCCTTAGATTTTCTAGTATAAGTCTGTACTTCAAAAACGCTTCTCGTTGCTGAGCCTCATTATTGAGCTTGAAACATAAACGACATCTGCCAATGGTGCGGGAATTAGCAGGAACAGGAAACTCAGAAGATGGTAAGTAATTTTCACAACAATGACAAAAGTTAACATTTTTATAAAGCTTTAAGGGATCTGGTGGAACCTAAAAAATAGACAGATTAAAAAAAACTCAATTTACCACAAAGTATCTTTGTATTACTTGCGTGTCACCCTAACTCTGTTGGAATACATTTTACTTACATTCATGCAAGTATTCTAATATGCAAAAGCTAGTAATATTTATTTTTAAATAGCCAGTAGAGTGTTTGGTTTTCTTTAACAGAGGACCAAAAGCCATTTTATTTTCTTACTGTACTTGTTAAGATCAGTTATATAAGTCAGTCAATTCATTTTAAAGCTATATGAAGATTCTAAACATTATGCTCCAGTGCTCTTGCTGGTGCTTTTATGTACGCAGACTGTCAGCCATTCTGTAAAGATGACGACACAGAGAAAATAGAAACGAATTCTTCTGCATTTCACTTTTCATATGGAATCTGCTCTTCATGCCAGATATAAAACCCTGATATTATGGACACATTAATATTTTGTCATAAGAATATAAAATCAGAGCCACACATCCAAAAACAATATAGTGGAAGATAGTAAACTGAACTTGCTAATGACCTCCTCATCCTCACATTGCTTCATGCGTTCTAGAAAGAATATAATGTAGTCTGTGCAGAGGGCCCAAGCCTGTAATTAGGTAGTTTGAGTAGTCTGATAATCCAGCTACCCATTGTGGTTATCCACCTATTTTTGAAAGTACCCTAAGGATTTGGTGACTTTGACCCTCTGTTGATGAACTGCTATCCTTTTTAAGCTACAGAAGGTTATAAGATTCAAATACAAATACAGGTACAATTTAGGCTTCAACTCAAGGTACAGTTAACCAAAAGCTACAGAAGACAAAGATTTCCCATTTCCAGTCTCTGCTATGACACATCTAGTAACCCTATTCATAAACCTAGTGTAAAAGAACTGTCAGTTGGTTCTAAATTCGACTAACATTTACTGACAGATCCTCTACTTCTGAGATACCAACAAGCATTGTAAGAGGAATCTTCTTCTGACAGATGCAGAAGACAAGTTGCTGCCTAAAGCAGCAACACATGATAGCAAATCATATTTTTAATTGTAATCTGTAACCAGAAAATAAAAACAAAATCACACAATTTGAGAGGTGTCTACCACTTTCTCCACTTCCTAGATGTATCTTCTTCTCACAAAGTAGCAACTGGTTGTACAACAGAAGCGTGTAACAGCTATTGCTGAGGTGCAAGCTCATTAGACATTGCTTTGACAATGGCGATGTTAGTCCTTTCTGGATGCATGGGATGCTGCCTCTGGTCCAGTGGAAAAAACATGTTTGCTTTCTCTAGTGGTTCCCCATTTGCTATTACATTTTACTGTTACCATCCCATATGATCTACCATTTATAATTCTCAGATTTTTTTACTTCATACACAGAATTCCTGGGTTCTCTCAGTGCTACCAGCCACTTGTCAAATTCTTAAATGTGTCTATGCCCTGTGCTTCCTATATGACTATATAAGCTTATTTGTGTGAAGCCTGTGTACTTGCTACATTTTACTTCTTAAGGAAGTCCACCAGAAATTCTACAGGAAAATGTAAAATATAAAAGCTTTCATTGACTTCCATTCCCCCTCTCCACCATCCTTAGTTTGATGGCCACTATGTCAGACTGCAAAACAGGAATAATACCTTAAGTATCCTAGCAACTTCAGGGTTAAACTTTGGAGTTTTAATATACTGAAGAAATAATGTACAAATTCTTTTCCTCAGTCCTTCTAAGTTGCATTCTTTCACCTCTCTTGACATAAGATCAACTTCCCTGTCAATTAATTCCACTATTTCCTGTGTTAATTTGCATTCATGCTCCTGAAAGAAAACACAAAGAAAAAGAATAACAAACTCCGCAACAATAAGGAAGCAAACAAAATAATTCCAGTGTAGATATAAAAACAAACTATGGATTCTATATGCCAGTCATCATTCATACCTCTGTATGTAAGAACATGTTCATACTTACTGTCTTAGGAAAACCATCTCCAAGAAAACTAACATAAAGAACTACAAAACTGAGAATGCTTACAGAGTCTGCTTTAAGGGGTTTGTATATCTACACCAAAACTGTGAGGAACTGTAAACCTGGAGACATTAAAAAATGCTAAGTAGAGGGGCACAACGTATGCAAAATTTTCAGTTGCCATAAGCCCCAAGAAATTATCTCCCTAAGAAGCTTTACCTAGCTATGCAACAGGAGGTGTAATGTGTATACACAGTAGATAGTTAAAAAAAAAAACCAAACAACAATACAAAAATAAAATAAAAACACACCCCACAAAGGGCCACAGAGGACTTTATATGTCCGCAGAGTATGCCTGGAAATTAGCCATTTCAGTATTTCAGATGCTGAGCAGGAGATTCTTCAGAGAGGTACGACATGAATGAGTTCAATGTTTTCTCACCTAATCTAGAGTGCTAATTTACAGAAATTCTAGAATTTATTCACTACAGCAATATTGACTTGTATTAAGAGGAGCGGGCACTCATAAACCAGCAGTGCGTCCAGTGCTACACTGGCTTTAGATCAAATTCTGGTACTACCAAAAGAAACAGCAAGATGCTAGTTTGTTTTGATAAGACCAGGAAGCAGCATTCTATTCTAGCTTGATGTCATCAGTATCATCCTGAAAGTACCTTGAAACTCATATTATTCTTTTTGTACATGAAAAAAAAAAACCAAAACAAATATGAAAGACTAAAAGAAACGCAGCCAGCTTCTTATTCACTGGGAAAACTGGCAACAACAGTGACTGTGAGGAGCAAGGGGAAAAACAAAACAAAACCCACTCATAAATCTGGCAACCCAAAGCAACAGAGAGATAATGTTCTAAACAGACATTTCAAAGAACTGAGTAAAAAAAAAAAAAAAAAAAAACCCATAGACACTTAAATCTCTGCCATGGTTTTCATCAAGTTGTTATAAATATTAAGCCAAACTTTGTACCAAAATTGTATTATGCATTAATATACAAAAAAAAGTCTAAAACCATGAGGTTAAAATTCTAACACAACTTGAAAAAAAAAAATGCACATCACAAAGTGACATATGAATTTATAGTAGATCTTGAATGTAAATTTCCTTCTCATGCCAAGTGGTACAGTAGGCTTTCTCCTGCTGCCAGCTGATCATCCTGGCACCTGTCTGCCAGAAGAAGCATTGCTTATGTGTCAACATAATTAAGTGACTGTATCTTTGGGAAGTATGGCTTCAAGCTAAATGTAAATAGAAAAATAAAACATACCTTCACTGTATTTTTGAGTGTTAAGAGCACATCTATTCTCTCATTTCTTGGAATGTCATTCATGCTAACGCTGCGGTAGATTTCAAATAGTTCTCTGGCCCGGAGTGTGTACTGTGTATCCATTTCGGTGATTTTTCCATCGTATGCTTTCCATCTCTTAGGTTGCGCACACTTCAGAAACAATTTGTACAACTCTGAGCCATTATAATCTGGTCAGTAGCTGAACAAGTGCATTACGTTACACCAAGTTTCAACAGAGCAAAAAGGGACTTAACATTAATGCTTGACTAATACAAAAGGCTAATTCTATTGTCCATATTTATACAGTACCTTTTCCACCAAAGCAAACTTTGTTTAAAGTTGCAGGTCAGGAAAATTTTGCCTTACAGTATATTAAAAGTAAACCATATTCTCCTAGAGGGATATGCTCTATTTCTTTGAAGCAAATTTACTGACAGTAGCATTAGAATACATTTGCTCTATATTTCATCTTGCAGTTGTAAATCCCTCTAAACTACCAGTAAAAATCAATGGGATTGTTGACTGTGTAAAGATTACAAATTTAAGGCCTTCGAGTCTACTGCAGTACAAAATATCGCCAGGGAACTGTTCTATTTATGCTAGCTATACAGACGGGTAAGAAGGCATAGCCTTTGTTAAAGCTGACTAAAGCAAAGTATGAGCTTATTGGTTAAGCTTATTGGATACTTCACCTAGCTTCCTGTTTGCTAGCTTAACCACATATGATATGCCTGCTACTTCAGTTGTCTCTTTGCACATTTTTAGCTTTCTATAGACAGTGAGAAGCTACGTGGTGCCAGCTGCCCCACTCAGTTTGAAAATTCAAACCATTCTCCTCTTTCAAGAGGACAGGTTTTGGTTGCAAACCTCACTGTTACATATTGAGGTAAGTATCTAAATCCAATAGAAAGGTAGTATTCAAAATCCTGTCTCCATCATTAACTGGGTCCACTCCTTTCCTTAATTGAGACAGCTACTTGGAACATCAGTCTGTGTATTAATTATTCTCTTTCACTGTATTTGGAACTTGAGTGTTCACAGACGCTTGTGAACTTCACTTGGCAGTCTCAGTGTGAGTTAACTACAGCAGCTGTTGTAACCCTCAGTGAGTTAACTTCACGCAGCATTCACATGCCTAGTTGTTTTCTGGATATGACCCCAGCACTGACATAATCATTATTTTGACCAAATACACAAGCTTGCTATGGTGATAAGTCATAAAAAAAAAAGAATATTAGATAGTTAGAACAAATGTGATTAGGCACCACCACAATCAAAACAGAGCTTTCATTACTTTTAAATAAATAAATCGTAAAGTTAGGTAAGGAAAAGAAAGGCAAAACAATTGAAAGAAGGATTTAAGACTGAATAACTGACATTTAATTACATTATCAGTGGGGGTGGAACTCTAACTAAAGGAGGCATTGTTAATCAGAGGCCACAAATCAAAGCCAAAACTGATTAAGAAATGCAATAGCAAAACCAGACATTAGTAAAAAATAAAAGTCTTAATTCCTTATTGAAATTTTTGGACTTCAGCAAAATTAGAAACAGACAATATTCTCTATCATAAAAAAAGGAGCATTCTACTCTAACTTCATGATTTTGTTTCACTATCATTGGACAGTGTCAGAAATTCTAAACAAAGAATAACCCCAGAACCCAAGTAAACAACAAATAAAAAACCCCACCAACTTAGAAGCTATATCATGCTGTAACTCCTTTGTATGGTAGACTGGAAAAAATCACCTTTTTCCACAGAGTAGTTAATTCAGTACATACATTTGATCCTGTTCAATGAAATGACTTGTAAGACAGAAAGGTCATTTGCTTACGCTAGGGAGAGTCAATGGGCAGAGTTTATCCTATGAAATGGTTATTAAAACTAGGTTCTTCTGATAAATTTGCAACAACTCATACATGAGCCAGCACTCTTGGTATTCTGCTCCACAAGTGACCCTTAACACAGACCGACTGTATTATGATAATGCCTAAATTATTCAAAGCAAGATATCATATCTGTAACTTCCACAGTTTTTCTTACTGCCTCATCGTAACTGAGTATTATATAAAATAATTTTAAAATAAAGAAATTATGGAACTTTTTACTGAAAAAAATACAGAGTTCTCATCAATATGAAGATTTGCAACATTTCAGAGATAATCACAAGCTATATTTCAGGACTATTGTCATGTGTTCAAGATTTACGCAAAAAAACAAAAACGTTGAGATATTTTGCCAGCTTTTTCTTGCCTTTTAGTCTGTTGGCAGTGCTGTGGAATTTACAATAGTCCTGTTATTGGTATTACTTCAGGGAGCAAGACTACTATAACTGCACTCTGCATGAAAGTAGAAAAAAGCACCTGTCTATCATACATACACATCTGAGATTTACCATAGACAAAGGTCATTAACCATCTTAATGATGCACTGATGACCTCAATCAGTCACAGAGCTAAGAAATTCTCAGCTTGGAAAAAGAAATTTACCGAATTGTATTCACATAAACAACTAGATAATGTGGATATTTCTAACATTAGCATTCACTTTGGCAGGTAGTTTGCAGATGCCTTTTTTGTTCCTATACTTTCGTATTCTTTATTTTTTAATTATGTCACTGACCTTATCCAGAAAGTGCAGTATTGCTTTTTGTTGATTCTCCTCATCTGCATTTAGTTTGTGTCTCCCAATGGAAGCAATCAGCTGCACCTCATGTTCCAGAAGTCCACAAAGTGCTGCCTTTCTCTCAGCTCCAGTAAGAGTTCTGTTAATCCGTTCAGTCTCCTCCTGTTTCCACACTACAGATACAAATATTCTGGATTTTTTTTTTTTGTAAGATGCTTTCCGGTGAAACTTCTACTTTCATATTTAAGAAATAACATAATTAGTTTTCAATATTCATTAAAAGCCAGTTTCTATGTCAGGGACTTGATTGTTGCGCATATTTTCAATACATGCAAACTGGCCCAGAAAGGAATGTAAATTATACAGATGTTCTGTGAGAGTAGGTGTGCATTTATCAATTCTGAACTGGCAACTCATACTCCAAACTCAAAGATGGGTTAGGAGTAAAAGGAGCTCTATGTGTGAAACAGAATTTAGCTCATGTGGAAATGTGTGATTAAATGATTTCTTCACGATTTTGCATCTAAAATAACTGAGACTCAAACAGCTCCAAAAGGTATGAGCAATAGAAACTTTTTAAACAATTGCTCATCAAAGTCACAAGAAAAAATACCATGGAGATCATCTCAACAGATTAAGGATGGCATTTTACTATGGTACCACTAGTACTCAGTACTGAGAATATTACTGCTGCTCCCTGCATAAATGAGTGAAACCTAAAGAAGGCTGAAGTTCTCCAAAACCAAGATAAAACCTGACTGACAGTCACGTTTAGCGCTCCAGGTCTGACACTGAATATTTGAGTGATATCATCTTTTGCCATCTAAGGCACATGAATGTACATTAATAATTAAGAGAGTTATTGCTTCACTCTCCCTTTCTTCTTCTACAACAGAACCCTTGAAGTGGAAGTGGCATGCAAACCACAAGGTAGTAACGGCAGCAGCATGTGCATCACTACACGCTGTATAAGGATCTGGCCTTCTGACTCTAAGGGTCAAATCACCAAACCATAGGTACTTGCTGCAGTTATTATAATGACAGAAACAGACAGATGTATGCATCTATCATGGTGTATTTTTCAGTAACCATTTCTGGACTGTAAGTGCTGATACACAGATTATATGCCCTTACAGAAACCTGTTAGTAAAATCAAACTGTGTTTACTGAATAGTGTTTTCTTTTGCATACACTGTAACAATTCTCTGCTTTTCTGAAGCCGCTATTACATTTCAAATGTATCTGGGGTTTTGTAGGGAATTGTATAAGATCCAACACTTCAACATTCCTGAATAATATCTCAAAGTATTGGTATTGTTCCAGAACAGTTACACAAAAGCAAAACCCAACATAAAGAAAACAATCCAATAAATGATGCATACTTGCTGAAAGAAAACATAATGTGTTATATCAGTTAAGATTAGAGGCAGGAGGCAGGAATGGAGGAATTTTTGTTTTCTGCCTGTGGCTCTCTTATCTACAATACCTTATGTTCTCCATTTAAAAATATTTCAGTCCACTTCCTTAAGGCTCTCCAAGCTTTGGTATTAATATGACAGCTATTTGACAAGTTTTGAGTACCCAATTATATATTATTAAATAACACCATTTCAGCAAACAAAAGCACTGTATAGAATTAATTTACATGAAGCTTTATACGCCTGGAGGGGGCAGCAACTTCAAAGGTAGAGCTAATAAACACAGCAAGCAATTTTGTACTTGCAGAAATGAAGAAGCTGTCAGTTATCATCAATACTTACCTCCCAAGTAACCATATACATGCAATCAAGTTAAAAAAACATTTCTCTTAGATTATCTGTCCTACAGACAGAGATTTTACGCATTACCATTTTAATTCCAGTTTTTACGAAACGAAATAGTTTGTGCTTTTCAAATAAATAATCAATGTCTTTATATACAGACACACTGAATATATAGATACATCTCATTTGCACTATACAGTCAACAGGGTAGGTTTCCGTACCAAAAATAATTGCTATTACTGGCTGACCCTGTAACAGTATCCCCCTGTTGTGATCAGCTTCAATAACCTTCACAGACCTCTGGAGGACAATAGTCTCATTCTATTACTGTCACAATGATTTAGCTTGTGTAGACTGTTGACACTCCAAGAATGTAAAACTAGTTTCAGATCCAGGTAGAAAAAACCCACAACTTCCTAGAACTGCTAAGCTCTATTAAAATAAAGAGCATGACTGCGAGTCTCCATGTAGAGAAGCAACTAGTCAACAATAGTAAACAAAAACAAACCCAAAAGATTGATACTAGACCATTATTTTCTAACAAAATGTTAAATACTGCAGTTTATTCCATTCCAATTTTGAAGTGGTGTGTGCTTTTTTAGGTTGACTAGATATTAAATTCCTCCACATGAAAAACTGAAAGCTTTATTTATTATTTGTGAATGACATTAAACTAAGCAAAGTGACAGTTACAAAATAATAAATTTAAAATCTAAAAATACTGTGAATATCAGCATTCATTCACAACTTTAACTCAGCCATGTTGTTTCTATTGCAAATAAGACACATCACACTTTTTTTTTTTTTTTAAAGCGGGCCCTACATTTGATACCACATTAGCTAGGAAACAGTTTTTTAAAAGGAAATATTTCAGGAAATCGGGTACCAAATAGCAGCACTTACCATATGTGGAGAGGAAAAAAAATATATTATTTAAGTACCTTAGCTTTTTATTACCTAGTCAGACACACCTTTAAAAGGGTTTGATTCTTCTTAAGTGAAAAGCTATCTATGAAGAAAAAGGCAGGCAGGGGAAACGGCCCCTAACAAACCACACATCTCATGAAGATACCATTCCCAAAATTCTACAGACCAGTATTTGTCAAAGCCTCTAATATTCAGAAATCATTTATACATTCAAAGTGATTTGTTCAATGCCAAACAAAGTATAACAGTATTACAAGATCAGCGTGTAACTTCAAAAATCTTGAATCATGATCCTAAGCTCTATGAATAACACACTCTACCAAATTTATGCTCAGCTTACCATGGAAGAAATAGCTGGGATGGTTTAAGGTAGGTCAGGGGGCTTTGTAATGAAGCAGGTAATCCATTAGGCCTGCTCTGCTATTAGGACAGTAATGTCCAAACTGCTGACGAATTATACCGTAAGCAAGCATGTATGTTGTTACAAGTCATAATGCAAGCATCTTGCTTAAGGGGAGACTTTTAAAAAAGAATTCTTGCAGCTTCATTATATGCTGGTACAGCTATCTATTGTTTTTGTTTTTCCAAAAGGACATACTCTAGGTTTTTTGTTACACTGACAACATTATTCTCCTCTAAGTTATGTCAATTATCTGCAGTATTCACGTTATTTTTCCAGGAAAGTTTAGAGGTGCTTGCCTATATTAGACATCATCCATTCCAACAGGAAAAGTAAATCTTTCAGGATGTCCTGTAGGATAGATTTTTGTAAATTTTGACCAGTTTTGTGAAACATGTAATAAATTGGAAAAGAGAAAAAACAGGAGAAGTAGCCTAGGACAAAAGGAATAACCTCAATTATATATTGTAAAATCTGTGCAAAAATTGAATCCATTATAAAAAATCTCCGTATTAAGTGGTGAATGATGGATCTCAATAGTAATTTCTTCATGGTATCATTTTCAGCACCCTAAATGTAGAGTAAAAAGATTAAAGTAACTGATCCAAAAAACAGTTCTGGTTCCTCAGGCTGACCCTAACATTAGAGATGATTAAAAAAAAAATAATTTCTAAATAGCATTATTCTACAAGCTGATTAGTTCCTAAAAAGATGTGCTGGTTTTGGCTGGGATAAAGTTAATTTTCTTCATAGTAGCTTGTATGGGGCTATTTTTTTGATTTGTGATTAAAATAGTGTTGACAATATAGGACTGTTTTAGTTATTGCTTAACTATACAGTATCAAGGCCTTTTCTGCTTCTAGGAACAAATTAAAGTCAAAGTATTCTTTAAAAATGGAAGGAATTCCACTCTAAGTAAAAAAACGCAAGGAACTACCTATAGAAATGTGTCAAAACCAGTAGAGTTTGTTTTAAACAAACTACTATTTTGCTGATTTAAGAGTATCCCTATGAGAAAAAACTTACATTCTAAAGCCTGGTACAGTAGCTCAAAGTCTTCTTTTGTTTTAGGGTTCAGTCTTCGTTCATGCTCCCTTCTCAGTTTTTCTTCTTTCTCTTTTTTTCTCTGTAAGCATTCTTGTGCCTCCCATGCCAGCCTTAATCTCTTTTCCTCCATCAGATTCTGTACTACATTTCTAGCATGCCAACGACGGAAATATGTCTGTATTACTATTACCTACATGTGATACAATACCAAAGAATCATTAATTTAAAATAACACCGTTTCGTTTTGGTTTTTTTAATGTGGCATCTACTACCTCTCCGGGCAACCTGTGCCAGTGTTTCATCACTGTCATTGCAAAAAAATTCTTCTTTAGTATTTCTAAAGAGGTCATGAGAATGCCATAGGGATAACCCTATTTTAATCCCTCTATATATATCCACTCTATAAGGAAGCTTAACTGTCACCGTAAAACAGAAACCAGCAAACTCACAATTCGTAATATTTAAAAAAGCATGAGGTCTCAAATATTATTAAAATCACAAATATTATAAATGAGCAGACGTGCTTCCCCCGTATCTGAATGACTATGAAACATGAAATTAAGCAGGCACTTTGTAGTTCACTGTTAAATACGTTCTTTGAACACTCTGAACTCTTATTACATATGCAGACAACCTTTATAATACTTTGCTTTATACAGTTTCAAAAAGATAAAAACTTACTGCTTCAAGTCTACGCTTATGGTATTCTTCTGCTGTAAGATACTTTCCAGGACTTATCAGTTTGTCAGTCATGTTTGACACATGCAGGCCAATTTTAGTCATCTGTGTTGATGTTGTATTTCTTGTTTGTTGTGGCTTATTTTTTTCGAAAACCGTCTGGGGAAAAAATGCATGTCAGATTATAACAAAATACACAAAGATTTTACTTCCTCATTACAATAAGTGGCAAAGTTAGCTATTTATAACAAAAATCACATGACTAATGGTATTCATCCACTAAACACTTTTAACTGCACACTTATTTCTGGCCTACTTCGTCATTCCTATTGGAAAGAATTGTGTCAACATTCTATCCTGTTTGGCAAAAACAACATTCTAAAAAGACAGTACAAAGCCATTACCTGTGTTTCCCTACAAAATAACTCAATTCCTTTGTCAGGTCGTTTTTTGGGTATCGTCTGTGATGCTGCATTATGAAATTCCACTCCTGTTTTCCTGTTCTTAAATCCACCCAGAAATGGTTTACGATAGGTAGGTCTTTCAATTTTTACAACTACATCTTGGAATGAATCTGAATCTGTTAAAACGGAAGTTCCAAGATAGAAATATTGCTTCTTTTAGTAACAGACTGAGATTACAGCATGATTATGTGTATTGATACACATTTTAAAACAGCATTTACCTTTGCATACTCTGACAGTTATGACATCAGGCATGTGGGAATCCTGCTGAACTGCTTTCCCCAGAATATGTTCCTGAGCAAGACATAACTTCTGAGACAGGACAGCTTCATCGAAGTTAGCCCTAGTCCTCCTAAGAGCTTCATCATCCTCAATCATGTTTCCTAAAAATAAAAGCAAAATTAATTCCTTATATGCTTCTCAAAACAAGCAAGTAAATAAAATAACTCTAGTTTACCCTGAGATTATTTTATTGAAACATTGCAACACAGAATAATCATAGATTTCTGAGCTGGAAAGACAGTGTACTTGAAAGTCAGAACAGTATTATCACACACTTTTTAAAAGAGATATCCAATGTAATACTGTCACCACAAAAAAAGTCATTCATACTGTAACTTTTAAAAAATTGTAGTAAATGCTTTATTTGCAAATGCATAATTTTAAATCAAAGTTACCCATTTATACAGTGAACTTTTATTGAGAAATCTTAACTACACCTGCTCCAGTATAAACCTGATCTAAGCATACAATGGCTGAATCACTGTTATCTTTCACGTAATACTTGATGTGGTGTTTACTCAAACTTAAATAATACATAAGAAAACAGGGCACTGAATTGGGAAGAGGAAGTAATCCAGGACACCCAGAATGGAGATGAACAAGAGCAGGAAACAATGGGAGTGTTTGGGGAACTGCAGGAGAAAGGAATGGATAACGGAAGGATGGCAGGTAAGTTACACAGGAATAGTAAGGTGATTGTTATGGACTAGTCTAAACTGTTAGTATCCCACATACTCATGAATTTTTCACTGCTGTTTTTCAAATGTGTGTACAAAAAACGTATATGTACTCACATGCATTTCTGGAAATGAAGATCACCCCACAAAATGCCATATTAGTCTATAAATTGCTACTGCAACTTCAGATAAATAATAAATCCCTCACCTTTTCAAATATGTTTTATATGAGAATTTTAAAAAGTCACTTCAGGACCAAAAAACAGCAAACATGAACAGAATGAGCATGTAGGGGGTGCAAAAAGCCACAAGTGAGTTGAAGAAGAAAAAAAAAAACTCTTTAAAGATGTCAAACATTTTAATGACTTGTTTACCTGTTACTGTCCCACTTGCTGCATTCTCTGATAGTAATGAGTTTTGAGATGTTTGTTCTTCCGAGTTTCTTAATTCAAGCGAAGTGGAATAATTCTCATTGGTAACAGATGTACCCTCAGATGATGCGGTGAATGGGGCATCTAGCTCAACCACATCTTTCTCTTTATTTCCAGTCACTTCTTGACTGCCTGGTCCTTCACAGGGTACCTCCCGCTGTGCTAAGCTTGACTGCTCCTGCTCCTTCAGAGCTGACTGCTCCAGAGAAGGCTGCTGCTCACAGCCCTCCTCTGATTGTGCAGTACCTGTAGCTTCTGAAAGCAGAGGCTTCTCTGCTGGGTCCCCATTCTTGGCCTCTTCGACTGGTCTTCTTTCTGAGGATGTAGATGGCTGCTCTGCACCTGACCTTTCCATTGTAACAGCTTCAACTATCCCACGTATCTTCCACTTCCTAAAGTATCAGTTGCCCGTTTTTAACCTTTCTGCAAGAATAATCACAGCATCTGTTTAAAATTGGATACTAGCTCGTTTCTGCTACCAAGCATAGGGGTGACATAAAACCCTGAAGCCCTTTTTTCTGTAGGTATTCCTAAATAGCCTATACAGAAGAGCAAGAGGCCTTTGCTTCCAACAAATGCAAACCACCTAACATCTTCTCCTTGGTCTTTAACTGTAATAATACTGCATGGCATTGCCAGCAAGGAGTCCACATAACTCTTCTATAAAGAATATATAAATTATTTATATAGGAACTTAATATAGATAAAGAATGTACAGGCAAGTACTACCCAGGGGCAGCACACCTTTAAGGCTTTCGGTGCTGCCACGGAAATGACATGGACAGGAAGAATCCAAATCCCATATTCCCGAAAAAACCCACCCAACAGCAAGCAGGAAGAAACTCCTGGCCGGAGCCAGGCCTCCGGGTGACTCCCGACCGAGCTCCCACACCGGGTCCGTTGGGCCGCGCTCCCGAAGCCCACCTGAGGACAAGCGACCCTCGGCGCGGCCGCGGCTCGGCACACGGGCAGGGCTGCCCCAGGCCCGGCCCGGCCCTCCCGGTGCCGCACCCGTGAGTTACCCGCCGCAGCTCCCGCCCCCAGGCGGCTTCTCCGCGGCGCGGCAGCCATAGCAACCGCCGGCGGGCAGGGCCCCGCGGAGCGCTCGCACGGGCGGCGGGGATGGCCGGGGGAAGGGGCGGGCCGCGCACGCGCCCCCGGGACGAGGAACGCCGGAAGAACCGGGGCGGAGGGGGCCGGTGCTGGTGCCGGCCTCGGCCTGCTGCCCTGTCACCCCGCCGCGGTTGGCGGCAGCGCCCGTAGCAGCCACAGGTCCTCGCACGCAGCGCTGGTGCCCCAGCGCTCCTCGGCTGCCGCCGCGTCTTGTCTTGTGAGCCACGGCAAGGGGAAGGTCAACCCTTGCCAGCTTACAGTGGCATTAATGTAGGAAAAACCCGTTTCTCCTTTCCGTTCGCGCTGTAGGCAGTAGCAGAAATTGTGCCGATACCCAAAACTGTTCCCTGCTGAACAGCTGGTGTTTGGGTGTGGGTAGCCCTCGCTGTAAAGGTGGTTGTTACCTGCGCGGCACCACCACCAATAGTGGTGGTGTCCTCTGGAAAGTCTGCGGCTCTGCTGTGAGGACTGAGGCTGTTGAGTGGCAATGAAGACACTTGCCCCGGAATTAAAACCTCGAAGCCATACGAAAGTGAATTTCCTGGTGTTTGATGGGCGATTTCCAAGAAAACTCACGCAAGTGTTTCAGCACGCTACAGGAAAACTGAGCGTACGCTCACTTCCCCCAGCCATTTGAGAGGTGGAATGCACAGTTCTGTGTCACAAGTCTGGGAGAATCTCCCCCCAGAAAGTTTTATTTCAGCAGACAATCACATTATATCCATACTCGGTAACAGAATGCCATGATCACTGTTACCAAGAGTCACAGGCATTGTCAGGTGTTGGACCATGGGCCTGCTTCACGAGGGGGACAAATTTCCCAATATTGCTGTTTTCTAAAACCTGGATTGAACTTGAACTCAGGGTAGAATAGGACCAGTAGTAACTCTATAGAAAGATACTATGCCATTTTGTGTAGTCAATGTGATTAAACATTAAAACTCACTTTCTGTTTGCAAGATTATTTTTCCTTTCTTTTTCCCCTAATGAAATAGCACATATGCTATAAATAAAAAATGGGCAGTTTTCACTCACATCATGACTTCAATTAGATGATCTCAAAGTGTTTTAAAGATCTAAAGTTTGTTAACTGTGATTTTACCTTACCATGGTACAGATGATAAAATCTTTTGCATCATCATGTACTTCCAACGTAGTCAATGGGAAAACAAAATCAAGCAAAATCATTGCAGTCTGTCTCCAAATTATGCCTTGCTAGCATAATCATCTTAAAATAAAGTTATTTTGCCACACAGTACTCCTAATATAGATTCTCTCTTGCCTGTAAAATATGTGCACTGTTTTGCCGCTACAGTGTGGATTTAAATATCTCCTATACAGTTACAGAGTTAATAGCAAGGTAAAAATTACTGTTTATCCTCTTAGCAAAGAGGTATTTTTAAATTAGGAACAAGGATGACGTGAACTACAGAACACTGTACAAAAAGCACACACTGCTACATCTCAAAACCACAACCTATTTTCTTTCCTCCCTTTGCTCTCAATAACTATTTAAAGTCGATGCTACAACATTATACTAATTTAGTAATTGTATGTAGCACAGATGATTCATTTATGCCAAGATAATTAAACCAAATTTAACCAATGTTAAAACAATGAAAATAAATCATAATATTCTGAGAATTTGGTAAAAACTCAGAAAGCTGGAAAATCCTTATTAATGACTCCTACTATTGGCTTCAGTAGAACCTTCTTAAGACTCAATTTAATTGATTCCTAAATTAAAGCATTGTGGAGGCTAAACCAGTGTTTTGGATAGAAAGATTTAGAAAATGATCCTATTTTGAGTCACGTGAAAGAAACATACATAGACCAGTAAGATAATGGAGAATATAAATTAGGAAATAGACCTCTAAAAAAACCCCTCAAGGTAGTAAACAACTTATATTAGGGTCTGTGCTGAGAACATATTGGTGCATTTGCAAAAGGGAAAAGACAGGAGCATGCTTTTTGTCAGTGGAAATCAGTTTTAAAAGACGGGGTATCGAATTTCAGCATCAACAGGCCAAGAAAAAGAGACTTCCTCTGCCCTGCAACACAACCTATGAGCTTATAGGAGAGCTCCTGTAAGTCACATGACAAATACAGCTTTAGAAGTGGAGAAAATAACTGAGCAGAAAGAGTTCAGCTGATGTCTCAGTTATGAAAGAGTAGAAAGAATTCCAATTGTCACTATATTCTGGCAACTTCCCTCCCCACCCAAGCACTGCACGCCAATATCATTCGTACTAGACTTCAGGGGGTTTTGTTTATTTTGGTTCCTCTCACATCAACTCAGTAGTTACCACCTACAACCATTCATCTTTGTTTCTTATCTGACATAATTCACCCTCATTCCAGTTTGTAATCCTTTAATTATCAAGAAGAAACCCTAAAGCAATCAAAAGGGACTTCCGAGCCCTGCATTGGTTGGTTAAAGAGTCAGGTGTGCAAGTGGTATTTTCTTCAATCCTTTCAGTAGCGGGGAAGAATTTTGAATGGAGTAGGCAGTCCCAGCTGATGAACACGTGGCTCTGAGGCTGGTGTCATAGGCAGAACTTCGGGGTTTTTGACCTTGGGACTTTATACTCCTCATCGGGTCTACTGATGCCCAACGGCATGCACCTCTCACAGCAAGAGAGAAGAATTCTTGCTCAAGGGCTAGCTGCACTGGTTGATAGGGCTTTAAACTAGATTTGAAGGGGGAAAACGGCAATAGCAGGCCAGTCAGTGACAAGCAGTGGGAAGGCATGCCAAAGTCTAAGGAGCTGTGTCCTAGTGACATTCTTCAGACTGCTCCACAAGGAGGTGAACACTAAGAACCACACTTGAAGTGCTTTTATACAAATGCATGCAGCATGAGGAACAAGCAGGAGGAACTAAAAGCCTTGGCCCAGTCCCAGAGATATGACATTCTTTGCATTAGTGAAACCTGGTGGGATGAGTCCTGTGACTGGTGTACCATGATGGATGGTTACAGGCTTTTCAGGAGGGACTGATGGGGCAGGAGAGTGGCATTTTATGTAGTGGAAGGATTGGAATGTGTAGAGCTTGCAGTTGCTGGTGGCATAGTTGAGAGCCTCTGGGTATTAAGGGACAAACAAAACAGATGTCATCCTGGGAGTTTGCTATAGGCCACCCCATCAGGGTGATGAAACTGAGTCATTCTTTAAGGAACTACGGGATGCCTCGAAGTCATCTGCCCTTGTCCTCATGGGGGACTTCAATTTGCCAGGTATCAACTGGGAGTACCACTTGGCGGGTACAAACAGGTCCAGAAGATTCCTAAACTATCTGGATGACAACTTTATGGTAGGGGTGCTGAGAGAACTGACCAGAAAAGGTGCCGTCCTTGATTTATTACTTGTAAACAGAGAAGGTCTCGTGGGACAGGTGGTGACTGGAGGCTGCCTTAGCCACAGTGACTATGAAGCAGACAAATTTAACATCTACAGTATCAGGAGGAAAACCAACAGCAAGACCTCAACTCCAGATACGAGGAAAGAAGACTTCAGGTTGGTTAGGAAACTGCTTAGTAAGGTCTCCTCGGAGAAAGCTTTTGAGGGTGATTTTGAGCATAAAATCCTAACTCAACTCGAGGGAATGGTAGGAAGATGTGCCAGGGGAGGTTTAGGCTGGACATTAGAAGGAGGTTCTTCACCCAGAGGGTAGTGGAGCACTAGCATAGGCTCCCCAGAGAAGCAGTAATGGCACCAAACCCGACAATATTCAAGAAACATTTGGACAATGCTCTCAGACACATGGTGTAAGGGTTGCTGAGGCACTGGACCAAGCTGTCCAGGAAGGTGGTTGAATCACTATTCCTGGGGATGTTTAAAGGACATGAAGATGCAGGGCCAGGGTTCAGTGGTGGATGCAGTAGAGTTAGGTTAGTGGTTGGACTCGACGATCTCGAAGGTCTTTTCCAAACAGAATGATTCTGTGATTCTGTAGTATTTCTCATGTGAAAATTGTGTTTAACTCCAGCCAAGTCCTCTTCTGGAATGCCATCTAGTGGTCTTACCTCAGAAGAGACCAGCTTCTACCTTTTTCAAGACTGAAAAGCCTTCAAAACCAACATACCGTAAAATATTTTCCACTTTTTCAGTTTTCAAAATCTAAAAAATTCTGTAATTATAGCAATAGAAAAAAACCAATGCTAAAGAATGTAGTGACAGCAGTTGCTACAGTCAATGCCCTAGGTATACTTAC
The DNA here is from genome assembly GCA_033124195.1 of Coracias cyanogaster. Taxonomy (NCBI): domain Eukaryota; kingdom Metazoa; phylum Chordata; class Aves; order Coraciiformes; family Coraciidae; genus Coracias; species Coracias cyanogaster. The sequence continues at coordinate 6,013 of JAVSBS010012088.1, read as the reverse complement.
TGTTTTTCTCTTCTACTTTCCCACTCTCCTAATACTCTGATTGTATGCAACATTATATCAAGATGCAATTAATAATTAGTAATAATGGTGCCACAGGTAAACTTACAGGCCTAATGACTATGAAAAAACCAGCTTTGACAAAGTGGGTTATGTAACATATGACAGCGGCACTCTCATCATAGATGTTTAACAAACTGCAGGTTTTTGTCATACAGCTGTATTCTTACTTTAAAACTTGCAAGAACTTTACTAATGGTACTGAAAAAATATGAGTATAAAGCAAACTCGCACAGTATCCTTAGATCTAGTGTGGATATTTTAATTCATAGAATTGTTTTGGTTGGAAACAGCCTTTAGGAGCATCGAGTCCAACTATTAACCTAACACTGCCAAGCCCATCACTAAACCATGTTCCTCAGCACCTCATCTACACATCTTTTAAATACCTCCAGGAATGGTGACTTCACCACTTCCCTGGGCAGCCTGTTCCAGTGCCTCACAACCTTTTCAGTGAAGAACTGGGGCTTATAAGATTAAATCAGTAAACCAGAAGTTTTCAGAAGAGGCAGTTACTGTCTCCATTTAAATGTTTGAAAGAACCTAGCCAGGTGTGTCAAGAACCACTATTTTTTTTCACATTACTAAGTAATATTCAAGGTCTGAATCAACAATATACAAATAGACCTAAAAAGCATACGGGTTTCCATACAAAGCCTTCGTAAGATTCCCCGATACTAAAGTTTGTGCCATGTGCATGATGTCAAGTACAGTAAAACCATCTGCTAACCAAGAAACCTGCTCCTGCTGTCACCTAAAGGGGCAGTCTCCCTCCTTTCCCTCAGCCTTCTGATCTTGGGTCTTCCCAGTGCTTCCCCTGAGCCAGAATTAGTGTTTATGTGGGTAGCAAAGTCAGCGAGTTCAAGACAGTGATTTAGCTGAAATCTAAAAAACTGTTATTTTTGGTAAGCCCAGTTTTCATCACATCAGACCCCTGATCTCGGTATGTGTGTGGTCATAAAGACACTAGCAGTTGCTGGCAAAAATACACAACCAAAGGTGGGAGACAAGGGTGAGATCATGCTTTCCTACAACTTTGATTTTGTTTTCAAATGGCCTATAATAGCTGTATATATTAACATAAAAAATACAGAATACAAAAACAACTCAGAAGGGGGCACAAATACCCTGTTAATAATAAATCCTAAAGGAAAATAAAACAAAGGTTGTACAGCAGCTGAAAAGAACTTGCTTAAAGCCATTTTTACAAGAAGTTAGAAGCCGCCTTTAAATTGTTGAATATAAATGGACATTAGGACAAAACATGTTTTTATGAAGTTATTATCTTTAATTTAAAGACAATTGTCAGTAACAATAGATTAATAATTAACTTTTTTACTTTCAAGAGGTTACACCATTCTGAAAATTATATTGGCCATCTCCACTGGTCAGAAGGAGGTTCTTCAACTAGGGGCTCCCATGGTTTCCACTGTATCATTTTTCTTGCCAGGGAAAGCTCATTTTCAGCCTGTTAATAAACACCATACACAAATTCTTAAACTCTATACAACTGCCAAAATATTAAATTACCATCGGTATCTTGATGATGTCACTACCTATCATGGTGACAGGCTACCATAAATTTAATCTATAAATATCAAAAAGAACTGTGTGTTTCGGGGGTTTTGGATATTGCTTTTAACAAACAGTGAACCACTCCCTAACACCCAAACAATCTGTTCACTTAGTCATTCCCAATAACCATTTCATTATATTTTCCAGTCTATTTCTATTATCCCTCAATATTATTCAATCATCTTCTGCCCTTTCCACCTATTTAGACTCTGTAAGAAGCAATGTAGGTATGCATGATACATACGGAAGCATAATACAGTAAATGTGTTAAACGTGTTAGGCTTTAGCACGGTTATCCCAATCACTACATGACAATTCATTTTCAGATTTTTTTTTCTCTCTCTCCTGTTTGATTGTTTTGCAGCAAAGGAAGATACGGAAAACTGTCACTTTTCCGAACAGAAGCTCAGCCGAAGGAACACTGAAAACCACTGCTCCGTTTCATTCATAACCTTAATTTTCCCCACTTTACCTGCACAATGACTTCTTCTATGTGACCACTATTCAGTTTGTCCTGTAGTTTTTGTACATCGCTCTCCTGTGTGGTTGAATACATATAAATAAATATTTCGTTTTACTGAGAAGACCCAGATAAAACATGAAATTTAACAAGATCACACTCTAGTCTTCCTCAAAACTGTCACCAAAGTAGCTGGCTTACATCAAATGCTCAGTGATAAGTATAAAAAACTAGTACTATTTAGTGGCATTCAAAGAAACATTAGCAGCTAACGGCTTTAGTATGTATTTTCAGAGAAAATTTTGATCTTAGCTTTTTATTGAATTATATTCAACCTTTCAATTATCACCTTAAATACACAATACTAGTATGGCATATCTAAATGTACCAAAAAGTACTTTAAAATGTCGAAGGTATTGGTAAGAGCACATCCATTTTGTGCGTATGTGGAAATTACAACTGTTCTATGAATCTTAAAAAAACCCCTGTGTTTTCTTCTAATTTTCACCGAAAACATGAATAAGAAATTACTATTAATATACCATCAAAATACTCCAGTGAATAACAAAAATAAACCTCAAGACTACAATTATTTCTGAATAGATACATACTCCTAAAAAGCAGCCAGTCACTATTAAAATGGTTCTTCTCATCCTAAAAATCTTTTAATGTGTAATATTTATGAAACAGCACTGTACTTACCTTTTGCACCATATTAAATCGTTCATTTACAATCTGCTCAGTGTATTTCCTGTATGCTGCATCTTTGGGAATGTTCTGCAGGACACCAAGGATTTTTGTGTACAGTATTCGCAGGCGCTGAAATGACCACAAGACACGGTTAAAACACACAACTAGCATTTTTTAACTTCTTGTCCTACTTCATCTACTAGCTAACTATCTAAACACAAAATACACAATATTATTCAATCCAGAAATGTAGGATTAACAAAATAACTAAGTTTGAACCACAGAGCTCTGGCTTGGGTAAGACTGGCATTTATCATGACTGGGAAGTTACCACTGTCAGATTCCTCAAAGAAAAAAAAACAACAATAAAGCTGTGTTTCTAATACTAACCATACTTGTAAAAAATGAGGCAAATTCATGTCTAAACCATCAGTGTCTGAAAACCTGGAAAACTTATAAAGAAGCACATAAGCTAGCAAAGCGTAACAAGATTTTTAATTTTTTTTTTATGTCTCGTCATGCTGGAGCAATGTTCTGAGTGACAAACAGATTAAAATTAATCTAAAACCTGAAACTTTTATTTCTGGATTCAAATGCAGTGATAAAGAACACACTTGGGTGAAGAAACTAAGAAACTGCAGCTTTTGGACCATATGTTGGCTGAGTAACTGTATCTTACTGAAGAGGAAGGAGTGTCCTATAGCACAATAAGAAATAGAAACAGATTCTGCAGAAATACAAAGAATAAAATACAGGAAATGAAAAGAGGTCTGGCATAGAATCTATGCTTCAACTAAAGCATTTTAATTTCTTTACTCTTGGCTTTAAGTCACTGAAAAAATTAAAATTTACTAAGTTCACTCAGAAGGTGTCTTGACAAGGCTGTAGACTGAGCTAGAATCATTTGTACAGAACAATGTTTTTTTCAGTGGTTATTTTTGACAGTATTCCTAACAATTGGTGGCAAAAGCATTTTCAAAATAGAATTGTTGCATAGTGGGAAATCTCAAAGTGTAGAAGTTGAGGAATTACCGAAGTCCTTTCAAAGCTCATGACTGCTGAATAAGCAAGCAAGACATGGCCAACATACTTTCATTACTCAGCCTGAGAAGGTAGCAAGAAAGCACCAAACTGCTAGAAGAACTACCTAATGCAGTTCCCAAGAAGTACTGAAGGATTGAAGTATTGCAGTCTCAACAGCGCTAGCCATCACAGGGCCTTCATGTGGCTTTGTACCACACAGCCTCTATCATATAAGACTAGCCTATTTCCTTAGTACAAGTTATTTCAGTATTTGCTGGAAACACAACACAGCAAGGCACCAAAAATCTCTATGCCTATGAAGTAGAAATTACATGTATGAAGAACTGAATCATTGCTTTTGCATTGGAGATGAGAGAAGTCAAATACTGGTTCCCTAATAACCCCTAAGGATATGAGTTAAACATTTAAGAATTAATTTTCTTCCTTCATCGCTTTGAAACATTTTTACACTTTCACTAAGCTGGCACTGCTTTAAGGTAGGCTGAGTACCTATGTAGGCAAATACAACCTGATCTAGGAGAAGGTGTCCCTGCTCACTGCAGGGGAATTGGACTAAATGACCTCTAAAGGTCCCTTCCAACCCAAAACATTCTATGACACTATGCTAACAAGCAGCTTTGATCTCACTGACAATTTCGATTAAATACAGACCAAGACATACCTCATGAGGGTTTTCAGCTACAGCCAATCCTACAAGTCCAGTGGTCTGCAGAGAGCATAAACATATTTAATACACCTCATCATCAACTTCCATGCTGATTATTTTGTTTTGGCTCAAAATACACCTGACGGGGATCATTCTGTGACACAAGCCTCTGCCTCCCACCATGCACAGGTGATCCCACAGATCTGCAGCGTTCCGGCCAGCTCACACCAAGGGCAGGGAGAGCCGAGAAGAGGGAGCAGCTCGCACTACAAAGCGGCAGGCGGAGAGCCTTCCCGGTGGGGCGAACTCTGGCTCTCCCGCCTCCTTCCTCCCCACACGGCGGGCCCGGCCCCTCCGCTCACGGTGGCTGCCATCCCCGAGCACCCAGCGCCGGGCCGGCCGCTCCCCGTGGGACGAGGAAGCGAACCGGGCCCTACGCTCCCCTCAGCCCTTTCCGCGCAGGGCAGCGCACTCGCTGTCACCTTTCCGCTCGGGCACCCCCTCCCCAGACACCCACCAGCGCGGCGCAGGAAGCGGAGAGACCCCCACACCCCAGGCAGGGGCAAGACGCGGCCGGCTGCCCGCCTCAGAGAGCTCGGCAGCGCCTCACCTTCCTCACCGCCCCGGCCATGGCTGCGCTGCGCGGAACGCCGCCGGAGGCGGGGCAGCCACGCGCATGCGCAGCACCGCCCACCCCCGGACGCCCGTTGGAGGACGCGGGGAAGGACGCGGCACTGCGCATGCGGCGAAGCAGCGGCGGGGCGCGGGCCCGGGCGCGGTGCCGGTGCCGGGAGCGACGCGGGGTCGGTCGTGAAGCAGCGCGCGTGCGCCGGGGCCTGCGCGCCCACGTGGCGCCTGCGCCGCTTGAAGGCGGCGGGTCTGAAGCGCGTGCCCCGTGCGCAGCGCGGTTCGTCGGCTGCCATCTTGGGCCCGGCCCAGCCCGGCGCTCGCCGCCGCTGCCGCCGCCGCTTCCTGCTCAGACCGGGGCGGACGAGAGTGGCACCGGACCTCGGTGTGGAGCCCCCGGGAGCGGAGGCGGGGGCGCCGCCTGTGTGGCGGGAACCGGCGCGGCTTGTCCCTGCGTGGGGAGAGGCTGCCAAGCCTGCTCTCAGATCCCAGCCCCCAAAACCCTCACAGTGTGGCCCATGTGTCCTGTTTGTTCAGGAATGGTGTCCGATCCAAAGGCAGGCCAAGTTTTGGAGCCCAGTGATTTTAGATGAGCTGGGTATGCTGTAGCAGTGTGCTACAGTTCATACTTCACTACATTTGAAAGACACATAGATAGGAATATCCTTTTTCAAATATAAACATGTTTCTTATTGGTGAAATTGTCTACATAAAATTGCTAACGATAGCTAATCACAGAATCACAGAATCATTATGGTTGGAAAGGACCTCCAGGGTCATCAAGTCCAGTCTTTCTCCTGGCATCTCTCTAACCACTACACCATATCCTCAAGCGCCGCATCTATTCGTCCTTTAAACACCTCCAGGGATGGTGACTCCACCACCTCCCTGGGCAGCCTGTTCCAGTGCCTAAC